>OX387254.1:8348363-8363363 GCA_947562095.1 Branchellion lobata | reverse complement strand
TTCCTTGGAAGCTACCGCGCTCGACGCTGAACCGACTCTGCCGTTGCTACTTACTGTTGCCACAATACCACTGCTGTCACTGACGTCTGAAGCTCCATTGGTGGGGTGGTGGCTGTCGTGGTGTCTGTGGTGGTCCTCCAGATGGTCTTTGAAGGCAGTTGCGTGGCTTGTTGCAAGGCCTGAGCGGGAAGAGTGGTTCTCTTTGAGACTCGATGAGTAACCAGCGTCAGATCGAAGGTGCGAAAAAAAGTCATCGTCAAGGCTCTGCATGTGGGGGTTGCTGAGTTGGCAGGAGGAGTCGGAGGAGGAGTAAGAAAGCTGCTCGTGGGAGGCATCTTCATCCGTTTGTTCTTCAATCATCGGCAACATCGGCTTCAACTTGTTCAAGGCCTTGTCCTTTTCATCAAGCTCCCCCATCTCTCCATTATAGAAACTCTCATCCTCAATACCCTCTGTATCATCATCATCATCATCATCATCATCACCATCATCAAGTTCCTCTTCATCCTCTTCTTCATCATGTCTCCTGTTCCTTGAGGGTCCTTCAGACCTCAGTTGCCACTCCAGACACCTGATATAGACGGCCTCCCAGCGGTGCTGTAACACCTCAGCGCACTGCATCATCTGAGGCACCTTCTCTTGGAAGAGAAACGTCGAAGACGGAGATGATGACGACGAGGTTAATGGCGAAGACGGTGAAGAAGAAGAAGAAGAAGACAACGAAGAAGATGACTTGGTGATAATGCCCTGGCAGACGTGTATGATGGAAGGAGCCCACTTGGACTTGCATTGTATTTCTTCATACACCTCCTGTATTGGCGGAGGGAGGAAGCGGGCTAGGTTGCTACACGCATTGTTCACAAAGTATTGATCGGCAGAGAGTTATGGAGACTATTAACGCATGCAAGACAAAGAAAGTGCTCGAGTCGCTCGTAATTGAAGCATCGTTAAACTCCACATACAATGGGACGGTTAGAAGGTTTCAAAAGTCACAAAAACCTCCCTTCTACTTTTATGTAGACGACAAGATCGACTTTATTCTAGGCAGACTAAAAAAACTAATTTATTTTGTAGACAGACTATAGAAAATCAAAACTTTTTCTAGGCATACTACGAAAGGTTCCTTTCACCTCGAGGCGGACGAAAGTTTATTCTGATAATTCAGACGAGTACAAGTTAGTAGATTACAATTTGAGGCCATTAAGCGAACGTTAAGCAGAAAAGGAGGATGAGATAAGAAAATTCTTTTTATAAAAAATGACCTATTTGATAACTTCAATGCCACGCCACCAGAACCACTTCAAACCATTAGCTTTCATACCCTCACAATTAACTGCCACAATTTCTTGCGCAGTTCCAGCCACAACCATCTTCTCACACTCCACTATTCAGACTCAACCACCAACGAAAATTCCAGGCATCTAACATCAATTTATCTATTCTTACAACAGGTACAAGTTTACAGGACATAAAAGAACATTTAATTAATTAAACACCCTATCATTCATTACACCAAATCAGCCGTCTTTTTTCTCCATTCATCACATCAACCCATCCACCCACCTCCTCCTCTCACACCAACACAAACGCCCAGCCGTCTCTCACACTCACACACCACCCCACTCCACCTCCCCTCCACCACCACCCCACTCCACCTTCCCTCCACCACCACCCCACTCCACCTCCCCTCCACCACCACCCCACTCCACCTTCTCCCCACCGCCACCCACTCACACCAACTGCAGCTTTGACCTGCATGGACTGATCCTTCCTCAGAGCCTTCTCCAACACATCCAGTCTTCCCTCCACCCCCCGCAACCACACTGCATACCTGGAGATATCCAACTCTATGTCTAGAGGGGTGGTGTCATGTGGTTAAGTTACATTCAATGCTTTCTAAGCAGAAAAAATCAAGGAATTTGTACAAAAGTGAATTGATTTAAAAATTCGATTTCCCTATATTTCTGGATTCGTCCGTTCTTTATTTTTTCGTTTACCTCAAAATTGACACAAAAAAATTCCACACCCATAATTTTCTTGCAGTTTGTTGTGGGCACCTTTCTACGACCTTTTATTTTCATAACAATAATCTTGCTCAAGTTGTTTGCAAGCGTGAGCTTCTTTCATAACTTTAAGCGTACCATGGTAAGCAGCTGGAAACATTCAATTATGTGCACTGAGAAAGTTGATTTAAAAATACCATCTATCTAGTTGGCTAAAACACAAGCACATTACTACAGTTATTGCTTATAAAACACCCAACTGCCAGGAAAGTTAAGCCTATACTTCAAGACTCACACCAAGGACGATATGGTTATTAAGTGACATGGTAATTGAAAAGCTGTAAAGCTGGATTGTTTGCAATTTAAGGGAGCATAAAGAAATATCCACGCTGCGCATTGGGAACGAATTGATCAAACACACATTAAGGAATTTGACACGCCATTTAGGGCTCGTTCACAAGGCATTCGTATGCCACTCAAACAATAAGGCTCAATAAAAGCGAGAGACTCCAACGCTGAAAAGTTTTGAGCAATTTCAAAAATTCCAAACACACAATGTAACAGTCAGAGCTTGTACCATTGCGTAACTCACAGCGAAATTAATAAGACGATGAGTGTGTCTTTGAGTATACAGGGGAAATGAATTAACCTGAGGCCTAGGTAACTCCCTATGCATGATTTGAAATGCTTTTAGGTGAACTTACTGCGCTCAACAACTTTCTACAACTCAGCACAAGTCGTTTATCGTTTTTGTACTCACCCACTTATCTACATCATCATCAGCACCACCATCAAAGTCATCTATCCATAAATTCTTTTTTAAAATTATCACTGGATACTAACTCTAAACTTCCATCAAAGCTTACTTCCATTGCCATTTATCCATCACTCAAATTCCCTCCACTATCCATCCATCATCATTATTTTCATAACGATTCATCCATTCCATAGCAACTATCATCCTCATCACAATGCCTTTATCCTCATATCCATCACCACCCATCATCCCTTCCACAACCCATCCACCCATCCATCAGCCCACCAACCTTTCAGGAGGGTAGCTGGGTTGCTACATCCGACGAAGGTTTCCAGTTCGTTCCACAGAGCCTCAATATGTTGTTCCTTGGCTCTTATGTCTTCCTTCATAGAAGGGTACTGTAGCACCAGTTGCTCTGAGTAGTCTTTGAACTGAGCTCTCTGTGTCAGTCTGTGGAGGAGCTCTTCATGGTAGACCTGTTGAGTGGTACAAAGAAGCTTCTAAGATGGGTCATACCATTAATGTAATTTTTTTGTAGATACTCATGATAAAAGTTGACTTTTGGAAAAGGTTTGTTTTAATTTTCAATCAAAAACAATGAGATAGAATTCAGGTTTTATTGTACATTGAAAAACAATTAAGAAACCTTATCAAGGTATTTCTCCGAAAGAGATGAAGCTTTGTTGTTGGTGAGTTGTTCCTTGAGGTGTTGCAGACGGTCCGACAGATCCTTGTACTGCTTCACAAACTCATGATAACTGAGAGCATTGTTGCTCGAACATGTGTCCTCAGAGGCTGAATTGTCACTGTCAGTGAGCTGAAAGTTTAAAAAAGTGGTTGTATAACTTGAAATTTTGAAAGCAATTTGAGTCATTTCAATGAATAAATTGATTAGATTAGATCGGAATTTGGAAAATAGTGAAAATTTTTTTATAAGATAAGCGAACTTTGAGACAAAGATCCATAATGTCCTCGTTCATGATGTACTTGTAATTTTTGCGGATGGCAGCGTTGAACTCACGCTTATATTTTTTGTGCAGTTCGTCCAGAGGAAAGGTGAAAGAAGCTAGTGTAGCGGAGGAATCAATGCCCGCCATCTCCGTTGAAGAATCGTCCATTGAACAAATACTGCTCTGTTCACTTGGCTCGTACAAGGAACTGGCATTTGAGTTGGAAAGCTCCGAGATCGATTTCGGCTTCATTTTTAATCACCAACAAACAACTTAAATTTTTTTTTGGAAATGTAGCTTCCGTTTTTTAATAACTGTTTACTTCATATTTCAGCTTATAAACTACAAGCCTAGTGTATTAATGTTTATTACTAGGTTTGAACATTATTAAAAGCACTACAAGAAAGATTAAAATTCAACGCAAACACCGTGGAATTTTCTTTCTACAATTGACTTTTATAAGTTCAAATGGTCCCTACATTCTGCATTTAGACAACACCATTAACTCAACGGGATTTCGTGTAAAATGGCTCCGACACCTTTAATACTAGCGGATCGCATGGAGCTGCAAATTTGAATAATTCATAATTTGAAATATTCATTAACCAATCAAAGTCATTTGCCAATTCTTTGGTGTTGTGATAGCTTTTGTTAAAATATTTTTCTTCCACAATATATTTAAAAAAAATTTTAATAATTATTTTTCAAATATTTCCAAAATTAAAAAAAATTTTGTAATAAAAGAAACTCAGAAAAAAACAGAAAAGAATGAAAACTGTGTGTTTTTTTTCAAAAATCTCATAATATTATTTTTGATTGATTTTACTAATCCACTAGTACAAAAATCAATGTTTCACGTGTTATGCATCTACGACTAATACACAAACGACTTGGTGGTTACTCAAAGGCGTATACGATTGAGAATGTAGTTTTTAAAAGGTATTTTTAAAATATAAGCTACCCTCAAAATGTTTCCTATTGATAAAATTAACATGTCAGAATTAAATATTTTTCAAATATATTTTTTTCCATCCAATTTCAAACGTATATAACAAATTTTTTTAGATATCACACAGCGACAGTCCTGTCAATCATGGTTTTCATTTCGAAAGTTTTTAATTTCTACAAAACGCAAAAGCAATTTTCAAATTTTATTTTTCAAATATCCAGAAAGCTCAATCAAGCGCATTGTGTAGAATAAATTGACGAAACGTTTTCGAAGCTTTTGTCACAATCAACAGCATGGATTCTTTTTAAAACGTTAAAATATTCACTCGATTGATTACGTTCGCCAGTCGATATTGAAAACTTCTGCGTGAAACTCAGCAAGTCTTTCTAAATGTAAAATGGCTATAAGCACTTGATTTTTTTTAATTTTGAAAGATCTCATCGGCGCGTTTGGAAACTGTTTTTTTTTCTCCATGTATTCCATCAAAGAAGTTTTTTTTACTTGAATTTACACCATGAATGGCCAATAAAAGATTGCTAGCGGCGATAATGAAGTTTTCAATTTTTGAAATAATTTTCTTAAAAAAATTGTTTTAGAACTTCTTCAAGGAAATTTAAAAATGGAAATAACTTGAATGGAATTACACTTTATATTGGTCATGCCATTCAAGTCTGCAGGTACAATGCGCTTCCATGTATTGTGCTAGGACCTAATAAAGCGTAACTGGCTAATCTAGCGCTTAAATTTATTTTTTTGTTTCTTATCTTATTTTCTTGGGTTTCCATGACGCCATAGTTTCCAAGAAAGGTTCTTCTACCGTAGTTAAAGTTCTTTTGCGGTTTAAAAATTCCTATGCTAACTTTAATTTCCACAATTAACAACCTCCATGAAAATTTAACTCCACTTTTATGACAACTACCTTCGAAGCAGGGAATCCCCTTATAACATGAGAGCCATTTCCAAGAGTTTTCATGGTTCCAATCATGGTATTTTTAATTCCCGCCAACATTCCGCAATGAAAGACCATTCCAATGGTAATGATGCATGAGCGTGTATCAATCACAAAGACCAATCCATTACCACCCTTGCCATCAGATATCAACCGGTGCTTTAGATAACTTGACTCAAAGAGCAGAGGTTCAATCTCTGCTCATCCATTTATTCTATTTTAAATAAATCAAAACCGACAGTTGATAAGAATGAAAAAACTCAACTCAAACTATCTCAACAACAACCTCACCTTAACAACAACCTCACCTTAACAACAACCTCACCTTAACAACAACCTCACCTTAACAACAACCTCACCTTAACAACAACCTCACCTTAACAACCACCAACCATGAAATGTCGTAAGCATTAATAATGAAATACTCAAAAACCCACCCTTATCTCCAGCGGAACACAGCAACGGGACTCAAACCAGACAAGCAAGGATATTTAGAGTTACGAACAGACATACCTAAACATACAACCAGACGTATTCAATCGTGCAAGCAGACATTCAATGGTACAAGCAACAGTATTTGGAGGCACAAACAAGGGTGTTGTGAGGGGGAAGATTGATTGTTCAGCTCACAACGGAATCTCTGATGCGTTGACCAACGTGCCAGGCTGTCCGTTGTCTCTAACGTGTTGATTGGCAGAAACTGCAGTTAGAAGAGACGTTTCTTTCCCATGTGTGTGTGTGTGTGTGTGTGTGAGTGTGTGTGTGTGTGTGTGTGTGTGTGTGTGTGTGTGTGTGTGTGTGTGTGTGTGTGTGTGTGTGTGTGTGTGTGTGTGTGTGTGTGTGTGTGTGCGTGCGTGGGTGTGTGTGCGTGCGTGCGTGTTTTCGTGGGGGGGGGGGGGATGGCTGTGTGTGCGTGTTCATGCAACTGTGTCATAGATCGACACTTTGACAAGGCTGAATCAAATCCACTGGGTTGTCCTTCGTCATACCTCTCTGTCACTCAAAACCGACAGCCTTTCTCAACAGCTCTTCATTTTCTATATTTTTAAATAAAAATACAATCTTTAATTTCAAGCGAATAAATTGAAAAGTTGATCCAAAGTTCTTCATCGCATTTTTATTTCACTTGTTTAATTGTTTTTATTGAGGCTCAAACAAGCGCTGATTTTTTAACCAAAAGATGGATGAATATTTTTAAGGATATCTTTGGAACGTTCAATGGAGGTGCGTTGGAGAGAAGGCGGTTTGGGGGGATAGGATTAAAAGTGAAGGATTGGTGAAGCTTCGGGAAAGTCAAACTACAAAGTCCTTTTTATTGCGCTCTGTGAGCGTAGCTTGAAACACAAATTAATTGAAGAAAAAAACAGTTTTAAAGGTCTGTACAGTTTAAAAATAATTTCAAATAGGGAATTTTCGCCACAAAAATAGCCAATAAACAATTTTTAGTGAGAATCGGTATGGAAATGCCAAGTTTTTTTTGGTACTTCGCACTCAAGTAACTGCTTAAATCACGACAGGTCATTCGAAAATGTTCTCATGAATTCTAAAGCACTAGAGACGTTCCACGACCGAGGTTCCTGCAAAGTCTTGCGCGCGTAACGGTTGATGACTAATTATAACGTTAAACTCTCTACCGCCACACGAACACATGATAGTAGTAAAGTATAAATCTAGTTTGTAAAGAGCCAAAGCAAACAACTAAAGCGCCCTCTTTCAGTTATGGAACCTTGACTTGAACCTACGTTTTTTCCGACTAAACTAATATTTAAAAAGTTTAAAAAAAAATCTTTTGTAAAAAAAGTTTTTAAAACAAAATTTTGCAAAACAAAACATCGAAAAAAATTTATACTAAAACATTAAGATTTTTTAAAGAATAATCTGATAGAAAAACTCCAAAAAAAAGATATAAAAAACGTTCTAAAAAAACATTTCTAAGAAAAAATAAAAAATATAAAAATAAAAATTCTAAAAAACAAAAAAAAGATTATAAACCCGATAAGAAAGGTTCTGAAACGACAAAGAAAGAGCTTATAAAAAAGCCAAATTATGAAAAATGAGTGTTAGAAGCAATAAAGCAAGGGAGCTCTAACGGGACACAACACACACGTCTGCTTTATAGGCACACCAGCATAACGATGCAAGTCCTCTCACACCACGCCTCGACACAACAGCCTTGACACAGTAGCTACACGCGCTAATACAAAGCACGCATAGAGTCTACTGACTTTGCGAAAGTGGTTTTTTCTCAAAGTATTGGTTTAAAAATGTTTGAATTGTTAATGTGGTTGATGTTTCAATTTTTCTCATTCGATTTTATGTTTGAGGTTTCATTAAAAGTTTTTTTTTGGTTTGTTAGTCTTTTTTTCACATCTTTGAGGATTGTTGTTTTTTTTATATCACAAAATATTTTTATATCGTTGTATGCTGTTGTTATGTTGTTAAATGTTGTTGTTGTATTGGTTTGAGGTTTGGGTTAGTAAAAATCCTTTATAACAAAATCAAAGTGTGAGATTATATCGTTAACTGTTGCTGTTATATCGTTAAATGTTGTTACATCGTTAAATGTTGTTACATCGTTAAATGTTGTTATATCGTTTAATGTTGTTACATCGTTAAATGTTGTTACATCGTTAAATGTTGTTGTTACATCGTTAAATGTTGTTACATCGTTAAATGTTGTTATATCGTTAAATGTTGTTACATCGTTAAATGTTGTTACATCGTTAAATGTTGTTACATCGTTAAATGTTGTTACATCGTTAAATGTTGTTACATCGTTAAATGTTGTTACATCGTTAAATGTTGTTACATCGTTAAATGTTGTTACATCGTTTAATGTTGTTACATCGTTAAATGTTGTTATATCGTTTAATGTTGTTATATCGTTTAATGTTGTTTTTATATCGTTAAATGTTGTTGTTATATCGTTAAATGTTGTTGTTATGTCGTTAAATGTTGTTGTTATATCGTTAAATGTTGTTGTTATGTCGTTAAATGTTGTTGTTATATCGTTAAATGTTGTTGTTATGTCGTTAAATGTTGTTGTTATGTCGTTAAATGTTGTTGTTATATCGTTAGATGTTGTTGTTATGTCGTTAAATGTTGTTGTTATGTTGTTAAGTATTGTTGTTATGTTAACTGTTGTTGTTATGTTGTTAACTGTTGTTGTTGTATCGTTAACTGTTGTTATCATATCGTTAACTGTTGTTATCATATCGTCAATTTGTGTTATTCCAGTCGAGTTTCATTGTGTTCGTTGTTGTTCTTTTTTTATATTTTTTGTTTTTTTGTATTCTTATTTGTCTTTTTATAGTTTTTTTGAGTTTATCATTTATATTATTTTTTTTTCTTACATTTTTATTGTTAAACTTCCATTTCCGTTTTTATAATATTTTATTTCCGTTTCAACTTCTATTCTTACTGCTGTAGTTACTCTCATTTCTGTTGTCACTGTTACCGTAAAAATTATTTTAACGGAGGTTTTGGAGAACAAAAACTATTGACTTTTTTTACGACTTTCAACGATTCGTTGCATTCCTTGTATGCTGCTTCTTTTTATCGCTCCTCTGCCAATCCCTTTATTATTCCACTCTTGTCTCGCCGTCATCGGCGTGATGTTGACCGAAATGTCGAAAGAAAAAATCTCAAAAGTCAAAGTTGTTTTATCTTTGTCATAAATTCCCAATTTCAAAAAATCATTTCATCTCATTCACTATATTCCCACTTATTCATTTGTCGTTGACTTCATTCGACTTCGTTCCAATGCTTTCTCTTCATTTGGTTTCATCTCCTTCTACTTGAACACTTTATTGTTTCTTATACCATTCGGTTTCATTTGAACTAACTTTATTCGTTCGAGTTTATCTATTTCATTCAAAGTTGTTTATTTTATTCAAATTTGTTTATTTTATTCAAATTTGTTTATTTTATTCAAATTTGTTTATTTTATTCAAATTTGTTTATTTCATTCAAATTTGTTTATTTTATTCAAATTTGTTTATTTTATTCAAATTTGTTTATTTTATTCATATTTATTTATTTTATTCAAATTTATCCCAATTCATCTATATATGTTCCAGTTTAAAAGCAACAGCATCCTCCCTCCATTCAGTCGCCCATTACCATTACCCTTAAATCCTCCCAGAGGGGTTATGGTCCTTTATGGCGACTTTGATGTCTTCCATTCACCCATGCGGTGGTCACAGCGGAGCTGTAGGCGCTCTTCGTTCTGGAATCGTTGATGTATGCAGTGTTCCATGCTTGCTTCAAAGGCAAATATTTTTAGGACGTCCTCTCAAGGGTACATGCTTACGTGTGAGAAGCTATTTGAAGATTCCGGAGTGAGTGGTGTTGAGGAGGAATGGGGCTGTATGCATGGCTGATGTTCAGAGGGAAGTATGGTAGGAAAGGATTGAAGGTATGCGTGTGCTAGAGAAGAATGACTCGAAGGGGTGGGGAGGGGGGGGGGAAGAAGAGAGGATTAGGGCGTTGAAAGATAATGACGCACTGATTGAAAACCCTAATCATCATCATCACCCATCTCTCCATTCTATTATTGACTGAGTAATGGGACGAAGCACGAAGGTGGAAAGTGATGGAAGAAAGGCAGAAAAGGAGTAAAATGAACGCAAGGTGGTGAAGAAGTGGTGGAAAGATGGTGGTGGAAAGATGGTGGTTGGAAGATGGTGAGAGTGGAATGGTGGTGGAAGATGGTGAGAGTGGAATGGTGGTGGAAGATGGTGAGAGTGGAATGGTGGTGGAATGGGAGGAAGAGTCTCATTGAAGAAGGGTGTGTGGTGGGAGGGGTGGGTGAAAAGTCAAAAGACCATTTCGAAGACCGCTATGGCGTCTGTTATCATTTTGTCCTGCAGAAGTGTTTAATGCTGCAATGTCGACAACTTTATGAATGTTTGTATGGATGTTTGTATGGATGTTTGTATGGATGTTTGTATGGATGTTTGTATGGATGTTTGTATGGATGTTTGTATGGATGTTTGTATGGATGTTTGTATGGATGTTTGTATGGATGTTTGTATGGATGTTTGTATGGATGTTTGTATGGATGTTTGTATGGATGTTTGTATGGATGTTTGTATGAATGTTTGTATGGATGTTTGTATGGATGTTTGTATGGATGTTTGTATGGATGTTTGTATGTATGTTTGTATGGATGTTTGTATGGATGTTTGTATGGATGTTTGTATGGATGTTTGTATGTATGTTTGTATGGATGTATAACATGAAAGTATCACATATGGAAGGATTACAACTCAATACCAATGTAACTACTAATGTATCACATATAGAAAGGTTCGTATAATCTTCGGAACAGTCGGTGCCTTGTGGAGAAGGCTGATTTCTAAACAAGACATAGAAGAAAGACTAATTAAAAAAAAGGAAACAATAATAATAATAATAATAATAATAAATAATAATAATGAATAATAATAATATTAAATAATAATAATAATAATAATGAATAATAATAATAATAAATCAATGAAATAATGTTTATAAAACGATAAAATATCAAATAACTATGTTTCCGTAGAAACGAAAGAAGCACCTTTCGACACGTGTCTATGAACTCGTCGAAGGAAATGACACCGTCTCCATCGGCATCCAACTTCTGCGTGAGGTCCTGGCTTCAAATCCACTTAAGTCCCATTTACATGTACCCTCACGAAATTTTTATTTAGTCACCAAGCGTTGCGCAAAGATTTATTGCGTAGAATTTAATTTATTTTTTAGAAGTTGAGAAGAATTTAAAAATGCTCATGTTGTTGGGTGTTGATGAAACAACAACAACAACAACAACAACAACAACAACAACAACAACAACAACAACAACAACAACAACAACAACAACAACAACAACAACCACAACAACAAAAACAACAACAAAAAAAACAACAAAAACAACAACAAAAATATCAACGAAAACAAAAACAAAAACAAAAACGACAACAAAAACAACAACAAAAAAAACACTGCAAAGTTGTTTCTATGTTGGAAGCTAATTACGAAAATAAAACTTGCTAATTTTCGTACTTGTAACTCAAATTAGTTTTTCGAGTGAAAATTCAGAACAAAAATAATAATGAAAAGTGAATTTCTACCTGAAAAACTTCTTTCACGTGATTGTGCACTTGTTCAGGTTCGGTTTTCGGTTCACAAAACTTTCCCATCACGCCGTAAATTGATTTAGCAACCTACAGGGGAAGGAAGGAAGGAAGGAAAGAAGGAAGGAAGGAATGAATGAAGGAAGGAAGGAAGGAAGGAAGGAAGGAAGGAAGGAAGGAAGGAAGGAAGGAAGGAAGGAAGGAAGGAAGGAAGGAAGGAAGGAAGGAAGGAAGGAAGGAAGAAAGGAAGGAAGGAAGGAAGGAAGGAAGGAAGGAAGGAAGGGAGGAAGGAAGGAAGGAAGGAAGGAAGGAAGGAAGGAAGGAAGGAAGGAAGGAAAGAAGGAAGGAAGGGGAGGGGGGGTTGGAGGTTTCATAATAAGGCAGAAACTGTCCTCAAAACGATTAAGAACATTAGGCGTCGCAATGAAGACTTAATGGAAATAATAACAAATAATGGTACAAATGTTTGTGTTTGATTATCAACCGGGCAATTTTCCAGGCGATTTTTTTCTTCCATCAATTTCAATGAATTTTTCTACAGTTTTTCTACAACTTTCATTTTGCGCCTTACGACGATTTATGACCAAACAAACTTCCATACCCTCACCTCCCTTCTTTATTATCGTTTGTGACTTTTTAATAATCTGCATTCATTGTATATATTCTAGCTTCCAAAAACTATAACAAAAACAAAAACAACAACAGCAACAATAACAACAGAAAAAAAAACAACAACAGCAACAACAACAACAGAAAAAAAACAACAACGACAGCAACAATAACAATAACAACAAAAACAACAACAAAAGCAAAAGCAACAACAACCTCCCTATTGCATCTTCAATCATTTATTCCCATTATTGAGTGTTAATGTTTTTGACCCACTAACCCACTTTGACACCTTTTTAAATTATTCTTTTCTTTATATCTTCTTTTTTTTCATCATTTAATTGTGTTGACTAATTTTTCTCACCCATCTTCTTTCATTGACCTCTTCCGTTGCCATTCTTCTCTTCCAGCCAGCCTTCTTTCTCCCATTTCCACCGCCCTTTCTTCCTCCAGCCTTCCACCAACTTTCATCTTATTCCTCCTCCAACTGAACATCTTCCATTCACTCTCAAACCACTATCCTCCCACCACCTGTAGCATCTCCTCTATGGTGATGACGCCATCCTGATTGACGTCATACAGCGAGAACATCCATTGCAACTTCTCCAACAGACTCCCACGCAGCAACAAGGAAAGCCCCATCACGAACTCCTGCAGTGGTTGAAACAAACCATCTCGTTTAAATCCACTTTTAAACCACTTTTAACCCACTTTTATTTCAGTTTTAACCCATTATTCACCCACTTTTAACCAATTATTCACCCACTTTTAACCCATTTCTCACCCACTTTTAACCCATTATTCACCCCCTTTTAACCCATTTCTCACCCACTTTTAACCCATTATTCACCCACTTTTAACCCATTTCTCACCCACTTTTAACCCAATTGTACTACATTTCAACTTCAACCATTTTTATTCCCCATTTAAACCGCCTTCCATTTATTTATTTCAATTGTGACTTTCTCTGACAAAATTTTGAAAAGTTTTTGAAATAGTTTTGACAAAGTTTTGACTTACTTTGACTTCATTTCGACTTCATTTTGACCTTTTTATGACCTTATTTCAATTTTATTTCGATTTCATTTTGACCTTTTCTTGACCCCATTATGACCTCATTCAATTATGCAAGTGCTCATGCCTGTTACGGACGTCTGATGACCTTCTGAGTGGTTCTTAATGTCCTTCTGTGACCATCGTCGTCGCCTTCTTCGATTGCGTAATCATCAAAAATGATCGCTATTCGACCATTTTCAATAATGGTGATATTAATAATAATTATTATTTTAATTATTTAGATTGTTTTATTATTTTTAAAAAAAATTCAAATATATATAATTAATAATACAACAAATAAATAAAATATTCAATAATAATATTAATAAAAATTATATAAAAATGAAAATAATAATAATAAAACTGTATTAGTATTAATAAATCAATGAAGCGCTAAAGAAAAATGCTGAAAAAACCAAGTTTTTATGGGGTCCCAATCAACCTTGCAGTGGTCAAAGAAGTTTAAGTTTTGCTTATTTTTTCAATAAAAACTTTCAAAAACAAAAAAAATTGAAATAAAAATTAAACAATTTCAAAGCAGTTTTTGATTTAAATTCATTCTTCTCATAACCATCCCTCATTGGGCTTACTAGGCGCTTATATTGGTGCAGTGCGTGGCATATCACTTCCATGAGGAGTCACAATGGAAGACACGACGAAGAGGTCCATAGCTTATCAGAGGCATCCTTACTGAGTTGTCGTAACATCAACCGAGTCATTTTAACGTAGTAGTGAGGTAAGCTCTGGTTTGAGGTTTGAAAGTGGCAACTCAGGCAAAGGACAGACGCCGTGCTAGAGTGGTTTCGTCACCTAGTAGCACTCAGCAACCCACAAGAGTGAAACCGTTTTTTATAGCAGCGCTTTTGAACAAGGTGCTAAAAACCGTTTTACAAATGCTTTGATTGGATTAGATTAGAAGCGAATGGTTATGACGTCAGAAACACGGGATTGAGCTGAAGAAATTAAAAAAAATCCTTGTTTTTAAAACAAAAACTTTAAAGCTTTCACTCTTTTGTGCGTAAACCTGTTTTACGTACTCCGCCTGTCTAACACTTCAAAGACCTTGCCGCTGTAGGCCAATGGCACTCAAACGAAGGCCTCCACTATGCAATCATGTCTTTGTGTACTTCAGTGTTTCAATCGTCATTTTTGTTGTTTGAGCTTGTCTCTTTCTTGGTTGAAAAAATGTGTGTTGTTTTTTTATTTTTTCTATTTAAGTTTTTTGATTTTTTTCTTTTTGAATTGGACTTAATTCTCAACCGCACTAGCTACATTACACCAAACCATGCTACACCACACCACACCACACCACACCACACCACACCACACCACACCACACCACACCACACCACACCACACCACACCACACCACACCACACCACACCACACCACACCACACCACACCACACCACACCACCACACCACACTACACCACATTTCACCAACCTCAAAACTAATAGTTCCACTGTGGTCTAAGTCAAAAGTGTTGAAGACGAAGTGGGCATATAATGAGCAGTCTGGATGGTGGTTAAGTGGTAGTGGTTGTGTGGTGGTAGTGGTTGTGTGGTGGTAGGGGTTGTGTGGTGGTAGTGGTTGTGTGGTGGT
>OX387254.1:8283363-8340863 GCA_947562095.1 Branchellion lobata | reverse complement strand
GTCTGAGTTGGATGCGTAGTCTATGTGATGTACCCTTTTGTATTTGTGTGTATCAGCTCTTATTACTTTTGTGTCTTTTGTCTTGTATGGGTGTGTATTTCGCTCCACTTTGTTGTATAGATACTTTTGTATAGATACTATTTTATGGATATTATTGTATAGATACTATTGTATAGATACTATTTTATGGATATTATTGTATAGATACTATTGTATAGATACTATTGTATAGATATTAATGTATAGATACTATTGTATAGATACTATTGTATAGATAAATTTGTATAGATACAATTGTATAGATACAATTGTATAGATTAGCAAACTGCAACAAGGAGCGTGATGAAATACTAAAATCAACTAAGATACAATAGTGATAACAACAAAAACAGTAAAATAAAATAAAAAACAAAAATAACAACAAATGAAATAATAACAACAACATAGTAACAATAATAACAACGTAACAACAAAAATAACATTATAATAACATGAATAACAACATAACAACACAATAACGAAAAAATAATAATAACAACAAAATAACGATAACAACAACAAAAGTAACAATTACAACAACAAAATAACAATAAAAACAACAAAACAACAATAACAACAAGAAAATAACATAAAAATTTCCATCTGCCACTTCATATGTCACCTGGCTATAACTCGCTTAGAAAGCAACAGATACATCTACAATGATTGAAACATAGAAATAATAAAAAAATATAAAAAATTATTTTAGATATAATAACAATAATAATAAATATCAGACACAGAAACTGGTGTGAATAATAGGCGTGAAACACAGAGACGTTGTTCTAGGAACTTTCCTTCAATAAATATAAAGAAGGGTTAATTTTATAAATAATTTATTTTGATAATAACAATTTTAATTATTAAAAATGAAAAATGTGATTGTTATAGATAACGGGCGTAAAAATTAGGAACCACCACAAGAAAGAACAACAACACGAGGTAACAACAACTATACAAAGAAGTAACAGCAGAAACAACAACAAAAACTACTACATAAATCAGCAGCAGCAACAAAAAATCAGCAGCAACAACAACAAATCAGCAGCAACAACAACAAATCAGCAGCAGCAACAACAAATCAGCAGCAGCAACAACAACAAATCAGCAGCAGCAGCAACAACAGAGAAGATGGATGCCTCCAGGGCTTGCAACCATGGCGACATCAATCAGTTATCATGTATGTTTGATGAAGCAATCTAATCGTCAGAAAAACAAAAATAACAATTTACGAATACTCATGTATTTGTTATACTAATTATTATTATCGTTTTTATCATTTTTACTATTGTTTTTATTATTTATTATTATTATTATTATTATATTTATTATTATTATTATTATTATTATTATTATTATTATTATTATTATTATTATTATTATTATTATTACTATTATTATTATTATTATTTTTATTATTATTATTATTATTATTATTATTATTATTATTATTATTTTTATTATTATTATTATTATTTTTATTTTTATTTTTATTATTATTACTATTATTATTATTATTATTATTATTATTATTATTATTATTATTATTATTATTATTATTATTATTATTATTATTATTATTATTATTATTATTATTATTATTATTATTATTATTATTATTATTATTAGTATTATTATTATTATTATTATTATTATTATTATTATTATTATTATTATTATTATTATTATTATTATTATTATTATTATTATTATTATTATTATTGTTATTAACACCACGAACCTCCCTGGGGGAAGAATTGCGAGTAGATGTACTTGAAAGTCTCTTCATTCACCGAGCCTGAAGGACACTCCTGTGAACGTAGCCGTAATAAGTGAATAAAAAAATAAATAAAAATAACAACAACAATAATAATAATAATAATAAATAATAGTATTATTAATAATAATAATAAATAATAGTATTAATAATAATAAAAATAACTAATAGTATTAATAATAATAAACACCAATGAGAAGATGGAGAAAAATGAAAGAACGAAAAAGTCAATAAGACCATTAAAAAAAAAATAAATAAAATGAGAATCTTAAAAATAAAAATAAAATAAAAATAAACAAAATAATTTGTTGTGGATCAAAGGGCTGTTCATGATCGGACACGAAGGAGGCTGATTAGGGAAGGTATGTAAGGGGGCCAGTAGGGGGAGTGTGAGGAAGGGATCCCCTTAGACGGGATGTAGGAGGAATAAAATGCTGGAAAAAAAAGAAGAAAAACAGGACTAGTGACGTTCAGGAAATAGAAAAAAATGACGTAAAAGCGGAAATAATAACAAAAATGAATGTTAGTAAACAACTAAAATGTTCATCTTGCTCATGAACGTGGTGTTAAAAAAGCAATCATTGCCAGTATTGACGCTGGACGCAGGAGCAGTAGAACAAACACACACACAACAAGATGCAGAAGCAGCGACACACACACACACACCCACACACACACACACACACAACAAGACGCAGAAGCAGCGGAACACACACATACACGAGATGCAGAAGCTGGGAGCATCGAAGCAAACATTTCAGATATGAAAAGCTATAGATACAAAGGAACATAGTCACAATGAAACTGATAAAATGAAGCAGATGCAATGAAAAATATACAATAAAACATTTGAGCAAAAAACAGGAAACACGACAGACCACAGCCACATCAGACCACAGCCACATCAGAACACAGACACAACAGAACACAGGCACAACAGAACACAGCCACATCAGAACATAGAATCAAAATGATTTGATGGTTGTATTGCCACTCGCGACAGCAATGAAAGTGAAGTGGATTAAGTTGCACGTGACGAAACGAACGAATGATAAACCAGCTTGAGGTAGAGGCGTTTCCAGAGGTCTCAGCAACCATCTGCCAACCTTGCTCAATCAAAGCGTTTGTGAAAACATTTTGGCGTTTTGTTCAAAGGCGCTTCAAGGAAAGAACAAAGAAGGTGGCTTCTTGCCTTTGTGAGCGTCTGCCTTCGCCTTGCATTTGTCCTTATTGCAGTGGATTCGACCATAGCTCAGTGGACTATTTTTCTGTTTCGTCTTTTTTTTTATTAATTTTGTTTTACTTTTTGTTTTTTATACTTTTTTTCCTTTTTTATAAATTTTCAATTTAATCTTTTTTTTCTTTCATTTTTCCAAGCTTGTCTCGTACAACAGCATCAATTTCCTCGATCTTTTTTTCTTTTCATTTTACTTTCCTGAACGCTCTCGAAAAATGTGCGATCATTGCTATAAAAATGGTTTTAGTAGATCAAGTGATATTAGACCAGATTATATCGAGTTGTGCTATTCCATAACATATGCCTCATCTTTTATTATGTCAGTTATACTATCTATTTTTATCCGAATTGCGTCAGATTGCATCGGCCTTTTGTATCATAACAACCCCTCCATCGATCCTCCCCCTTAACACCACTCTCAGTACACCGGTCGTTTTACGACCCATCGACTTCAAACTCATTCTATTAATATACCTAACCTACAAACTCATTCTAATAATAGCCCTAACCTACAAACCCATTCTAGCAATAGCCTCAAATCACAAACCCATTCTAATAATATCCCCAACCTACAAACCCATTCTAATAATATCCCCAACCTACAAACTCATTCTAATAATGTACCTAACCTACAAATTCATTCTAATAACATCCCTGACCTACAAACTCATTCTAATAATAGCCCTAACCTACAAACTCATTCTTATAATATCCCTAACCTACATACCCATTCTAATAATATCCCTAACCTACAAACTCATTCTGACAATAGCCTCAAATCACAAATCTATTTTAAAACTGGGAACCTCTTCAAATAATAGCCTTGTAACAAAATTCATTCTTACACTTCGAACCCATAGCAACAATAGCCACAAAGAGCCCTGTCAAACGCCTCATGCGCCTTGCTTTCTCGATAAACCAACTTCCGTAACAGCCTACATTACCTCCAACAACACACATCACCTCCAACAACACACATCACCTCCAAAAACACACACCACCTCCAACAACACACACCACCTCCAACAACACACACCACCTCCAACAACACACACCACCTCCAACAACATCACGTACAAATCCTCAATAACATCACATTTAAATCTTTGATGACGTCATTTCACAACCTTTAAGCTACTCAACCTACCTTCTTCGGTCGAAATCGAAGTCTCATTCAATTCAACTCCTGATTCTTCACTCAATCCAACTCACTAATTCCCAATTATAATTAATCATAATTAAATTCATAATTACCCTCAAACATGCAGTTAGCTCAACCCAGGAGTTTTCGACAAACAGTCCGAACGCCTGCATGGTCATCAAACCCCCCCCCTCCCCCCCCAGCAGACGATGTTGCGTAACGCGAGTGGTTCAAACGTGTCGCAACATTTGGCGTGTGTTTTAATGTCTGTTCAGCGTAATCCTAATCGAAGAAAGAAAAATGAAATAAAAGGCAAAAAATAAAAAAATAAAAAAACAAGAGAAATGTATGAATAAAAAAATAAAAACAAATCGAGTACAAAGAAGAATAGAGAGCAAAGAAAAACCATGGGGGTGTGAAGGGAGTGGAAGGGCTTTGAAGGAATGAAAAAAAAAGGAGAAAAAAAAAAAAGAAAAATGACAAAATGACAAAATGACAAAAAATAAGTGAAAGGGGTTTTGAAAACCTTAAAAAATAAAAATGTGCGTGCAGAAGTATGCGAGATAATGGGTGTGAAACCACATTTTAAACACTTACAAGAGTCACCCGGTGCATGAGTGGTGGTGTGAAGAGGAGGGTGGATGAGTGGTGCTGTGAGGAGGAAGGTGGATAGGGGTGATGTGAGGAGGAGGATGGACAGAATAATGAAAATAAGTCAGAAACAGCATCAGAAACAAAATTAAACAAAATCACCTATAATAATAGTAACAATGATAATAAAAATGAAAAAAAATTCTACTCATAGTAATAAGACTTATCATAAAAACACGACTACTTCGTTGGAGTTTTTGAAGTCATAAATCAAAATAAACAAAGCAAAAGTTGTTTTATTTTTATAAATAAAAAAAACAAAAAAAAGAATCATCAATAATAATAAAAATTTCCACACCAACATAACTACAACAATAAAAAAAACCACTCAAGCAAGCAACAAAAAAAACCTAAACAAAAAAAACAAAAAAGATACAATATCTTTGAAAAAGAAAAATAAAAAAACTTTTCAAGTATCAACAGTATCTATTCATAGTTACTAATGCAATCATTGAAAAAAATGAAAATTAGGAAAGATGTTTTGAAATGTTTCAGAAGTTATCGTCAGAAGACTGGACTGATAAGGCGGAGATTGAGTTGGTAATATAGTAGATGGCCATGTAGGCGAGTTTAAAAACTGGAGATCAAAGGCTTTGCTGCTTGGGAAGGCGGAAGAGTTTAATCTTTCAAGAGTTTAAAAGGGATTTAACGACGTCTCAGGCTCAAGAAAGATAAGGAGACATCAGAAAGGTTTTTCAGAGCTTAAGCGCGTCAAAGGCGGATGAATTGAATAAAAAACAAGATTAGAGTTTGAAAAAAAAATTGAAAAAAAGGGAAAAAAAATGGAAAAAAAAGAAAAAAAAAGAAAAAAAAAAATAATAAAAGGTGAAATTATCAAAACTGGGGAGGTGAACACGATTGAAGGGTCTGTCATGAAACACTAAGGTGAAAAATTAATTCACGATGGGACAAAACACACACGGAGGAGAGCAGAAGCAACCATCGTGCATCAAACAAGACGATTTCAATTCGAATATCAAAAAACTTCCAACCAAAATTTTTTTTTCAATACTGCAAACTTTTAAACAGTTTTTATATCGAAAAACCTTTAAAAAAAAATTTTCAATGCTGAAAAACTAGAGATTTTTGTCTTCAAAGATATCAGAGCAACTTCAAAGGAAGGCTCGAAAGAGATCGCATACTTCAATAATTGGATTCGTGGCGAAATAATATAAAGTAACTCGTGCTTCATGCGTTGGCTCAATGCCACTGCCATTAAGTGGTGTTACTCCATGGGGCCTCACAGTGGGCTTCATATAACACCTAGTATTCTTCTTTCCCTTTGTGTTCTCCTAAGTATTTCATACTATTCTTTCTATTGTACTAGTTGTTACTTACAAGTTGTACTGCCTACTGTACTTTGTTAAGAGTGTTGCATTGTGTTTGGTTTCATTTGTTTTCTTCTTCCAGATTTTTTGTGGTGTGTTTCGGCTTATTAATTTTTTATTGGGGTGTGATGTATTGTGTTGTTTTCATTGCATTTCAGTTTTTCATGGTATGATACTACATACAACAGTATTCTTGCAGATAGTGTTGAAATAATTTTCTGGTTAATTTCCTTAATTTTATCGCATTGTACTGTATTGTACTTTAATTTTACTTATTTGTATAGTACGCTTTTTTCCCATAGTATTGACTGATACTGTGTGGCACTATTTATTAGTACTGTTTCGAATTTTCTTGCATAATACTGCATTTTCAACATCCAACTTCACTATACACCGTATTCCGAGGTCCCAAAAGTTTGTTGAAAAATTGCCGAAGCGAAGATAAATTTTCGTTTGTTAGGTTTACCAGAGAGGTGATAAAGAGAAGCATTAGTTGACGGAGTGGAAGAATGTGTCTCCAGAGTCATACATCCAATCACCTCTCAGGAATTCAACGCCTGCTTGCAACTGAATGACCACGGAGTGACTAAAGAAACTCTTGATAGCGAAGTAAAAAAGGGAAAAGTCAGTGACAAGGTGTGATGACGTCAGTGGCCCGGTCTGTGACGTAGGTAGGGACTTGGTTATGGAATCAGTTACAACGTCAGAGACGAAAAGGAATTTAATCTTGTTTTTAAACGTTCGTCACACCGTACCGCCAAAGGCTTCTGTTGACTTGAAGATGTCTTTCTCTTTCTCTTTCTCGCTCTCCCTTTCTCTCTCTCTTTCTCACTCTCCCTTTCTCTCTCTCTCTCCTTCTCGATCTCCCTTTCTCTCTCTCCTTCTCGATCTCCCTTTCTCTCTCTTTTTCTCGCTTTTTTTTCTCTTTCCTTTTTTTCCTCTTCTTTTTTTTCTCTATCATTCTCCTTCTTAAGAAAGAAGAAGTTAATGAAGATAAGTGGCGACTGATCGACCCTTTGAATCCAAGATGGAAAAAAAATAATATGATGAAAAGTAAAAAAAATAAAAAATAAAATAAAATAAAATAAAATAAATTTTAAAAAACTTGAAACGGCATGACATCAACCTTTCCTCTACCTCCCACTCCTTTGAGACGCCAATCTTGATGAGCCAGAAAGCTTAATTGGAGACAACATAAAGTCCCGCCACCGATGAGGTTTGCACGGTGAACTGTGTCTTCACAACCAGTTCCATTATGCCCCACCATACACCCCACCATACATCCCACCATACATCCCACCATACATCCCACCATACACCCCACCATACACCCCACCATACACCCCACCATACACCCCACCATACACCCCACCATACATCCCACCATACATCCCACCATACATCCCACCATACATCCCACCATACACCCCACCATACATCCCACCATACATCCCACCATACATCCCACCATACACCCCACCATACACCCCACCATACACCCCACCATACACCCCACCATACATCCCACCATACATCCCACCATACACCCCACCATACACCCCACCATACACCCCACCATACATCCCACCATACATCCCACCATACACCCCACCATACACCCCACCATACATCCCACCATACACCCCACCATACACCCCACCATACATCCCACCATACACCCCACCATACACCCCACCATACATCCCACCATACACCCCACCATACATCCCACCATACACCCCACCATACACCCCACCATACATCCCACTATACACCCCACCATACACCCCACCATACACCCCACCATACATCCCACCATACATCCCACCATACATCCCACCATACATCCCACCATACATCCCACCATACATCCCACCATACATCCCACCATACATCCCACCATACACCCCACCATACACCCCACCATACATCCCACCATACATCCCACCATACACCCCACCATACACCCCACCATACACCCCACCATACATCCCACCATACATCCCACCATACATCCCACCATACATCCCACCATACACCCCACCATACACCCCACCATACATCCCACCATACACCCCACCATACATCCCACCATACATCCCACCATACATCCCACCATACATCCCACCATACACCCCACTATACACCCCACCATACATCCCACCATACATCCCACCATACACCCCACCATACATCCCACCATACATCCCACCATATATTCCACCATACATCCCACCATAAATCCCACCATACATCCCACCATACATCCCACCATACATCCCACCATACATCCCACCATACATCCCACCATACATCCCACCATACACCCCACCATACATCCCACCATACATCCCACCATACACCCCACCATACATCCCACCATACATCCCACCATATATTCCACCATACATCCCACCATAAATCCCACCATACATCCCACCATACATCCCACCATACATCCCACCATACATCCCACCATACATCCCACCATACATCCCACCATACATCCCACCATACATCCCACCATATGTTCCACCATACACCCCACCATACATCCCACCATACATCCCACCATACACCCCACCATACATCCCACCATACATCCCACCATACACCCCACCATACACCCCACCATACACCCCACCATACATCCCACCATACAATCCATCATGTGCAGCATAATATACTATAAGCCTGCTACGGCAGCATCAAATTGAATAACCAACCCTTCTGCTGCTTAAACTTGTAACTTAAAAAACGTGCAAAAACTACTCTCAGACAAAAACAACAACAACAACAACAACAAACCAAAAATAACAAAAGAAAGATAACAGCAACAAAGTAAAAACAACAAAAACAAAAAACAGCAACAACAACAAAAACAACAACAACGATGACAACCACCACTACTTTTATTTTTTCAACAGCTCCATAGCTTTGTCTTGCCAGACTTCCGACCTCTTCCACCACAAACTTCATGTGACAACTAGTGCAATAGCTTCAGTTCAACCACCACGAGGTTAGAACGAATTGTACTCAGCCCCTAAAGTTCTCTCCTCTTCATTGTTAACCCCAACAACTTCCAAACGCAATTGACCACGCTTTTGAACAATGTGGAACCAGCGCTATATAAATGATTTGATCAGATTAGATTAGAACCATAACCATCGCCATTAGCAGCCACCGGCAATAAATATCAAATATCACACAAGTTCCTCACAACAATCATTGAAGCCACCATCCATTACTCACCACATGCTACCATCAGCCATCGCAAACCAACCACTTCACACAAAATCCAACCACACCCACACAAAATCCAACCACTCCAACTGACATTTTTGAAGCCTCGGTACATGTTCTGGAGCTCCTTGCGGGTGAACTTGGTGCTTTGACACAGGTCGTCGAGTCCTACTGGCTTCCTTCTAGTCACCGTTTTCTCCGTCTCTTCAGTCTCCGTCTCTGCGGTCGGTGGCGTTGGCTTAAAAGGTTTTGTTCAGGCTGGAAAACATTGTTCAGATCAGAAATGTTTGTTCAAGTTGAAAGTTTTTGTTGAATGCTAAGGTTAAAAGACTGATTGAAGTTAGGCCTCCAGCTACATTTTTGGATTTTGAGTTTGGATTTTGAGTTTGGCGTTGAGGTTGGGTTAGATTTGGAGCTGCGCTTTTCTAGCATGAGTAACTTTAAGATTAGTATTATGTTCAGTTGTTTTGTATTTTATTCCATTTTATTGTATCGTTTTTCGATGTTTTGTATTTTGATGTATTTACTCACATCATTTCCTTGTATTGTATATTATTACACTCCATTGCATATCATCTCAATGCACACTTGTATACAAAGCCACAGTGAATTAGAGCAATAGCTAGAACCCCAATAACCCCAGGTGTAGACTCACCTTTTTTCTTGTTTTTTGAAGGCCTGTAGAAGACATGACCGAAACCCTTTGAGAACTTCTTGGAAAGCGACAGCGTGAGAGAATACATACCCGCAAGTGTTTTTCGTTAATCAATTCTGTGTTCTTCTCTTAATTAACGTCTGCTTACGCCCTCTTATGGCTCTGAGGCCCGCTAAAAAGGCTCATTCAGAATTATTCTTTTTTTTCACATACCTTTTCTCAGAAATTTTTCACCTTGTTTTTTTCACTGCTTGTTTTAATTATTTCATTTTTCACAGTTGCCTTGAAACATTTTTCATTAATCTTTGATTTGCCAAACAGTTTTTTTTAAAGTTTCATAGCTTTTTTCTTTTACAGTTTTTTTCATGACGTGTTTTAGCGTTTTTTTAATTATAATTTCCGCAAATCATTCAGAGGCTGAATATGCTTTGTACATTGTTTGACGTAAGAGTTTCATACGGCCAACCCTCAGCTAGATAAGGCCATATTTATCTTACTTTAAGGTGTTTGATACGAACCACACCGCACATAAAGGCTTAACTTTCTCGACAAATTATAATCAGTTTTCCGAAGGGTTTTTGTTATTTTTGTTTTTGTTATTTTGTTTTGTTATTTTGTTTTGTTATTTTGTTTTGTTATTTTGTTTTGTTATTTTGTTTTGTTATTTTGTTTTGTTATTTTGTTTTGTTATTTTGTTTTGTTATTTTGTTTTGTTATTCTTATTATGTTATTTTTGTTTTGTTATTTTTATTTTCATTATTTTTATTATGTTTATTTGTTATTATTATTTTTTTATAGTCTAATACCGCTTTT
The DNA here is from genome assembly GCA_947562095.1 of Branchellion lobata. Taxonomy (NCBI): domain Eukaryota; kingdom Metazoa; phylum Annelida; class Clitellata; order Hirudinida; family Piscicolidae; genus Branchellion; species Branchellion lobata. Next base: position 8,329,979 of record OX387254.1, on the reverse strand, counting down.
TCATTCCTTTCGCGGAAAAATTGATTTTTTTTCCAGTTTTTTTTGCACGGCGTTTTCATTAAGATTCAGATACTTTAAATGTGGTTTTGATATTCGAGCAGTAAGGTTCACCTATTCCTTCCTCCTCCAAACTTCCTCAGGTTACTTATTTCTACCTAACGAAGTGTGATTATATCGCCATCAAACTCTTTATCTTTCCAATTTTTCCAAATCAAAAACCTTTTTTGAAAATAATTTTTTTTAACTTATAAACATTTTATTTAAATTCTTTTCTGAAAACCTTTTTATCTTTTTGAAGAAAACCTTTTTTATGCCCATTTCGAACACTTTTTCATCTGCCTTTACAAGTACACTTCCAAAACATCCTTACAAACGTCTCCTTCTACAGCTTCAACGCCACATAAACTCCAATCGATACGAGTCATTCAATCATTAACTTGAAGGCTACCAGCAACTTTGTGAAAACCAACTTATAGATTGTCTGGCCGCGCCAATTTATAACTCGCAAAGCTTTTGTGCTCTCGCCATATATACATTCTTTCTGTATGCATTCCCTTTATATACTTCCCATTGTATATACAATTTCAATTTTATACAAATGCCAATATATACAAAGGCCAACTTATACAAACGCCAATATATGCAAATGCCAATGTATGCGAATGTCATTATGTATATTTCCATTAGATGCTTTTCCATTACGGACTTTCCCATTGTATGACCCCTTCCCCTCTTTTCTATCTCTCAATGCATACATACAACCGGCTGCTTGTTGGGTTATTTATGTTATTTTCATTAAGTTTAAAAAAATGCAACATTCGAAGACCTCTTTCCTCCATGTGGACTCATGCACCAACCTTTGAAGGGTTTGGTTGGCGTTTGAATGTCATTTGGGTGTTTTGAAGGGGTGTGGGGGGGGGTTGAAGGAATGTTGTGGGCATTTGAATAGAAGTATGATGGAAGTGGTGGTACTTTGCTGTGTCCAATCAACTCACACTCCCTTAACCGCTTTCTTATGCAAATACCGCTGTTTGGTGTGGTGTGGTGTGGTGGTGTGGCGTGGTGTGGTGTGGTGTGGTGTCGTGTAGTGTGGTGTGGTGTGGTGTGGTGTGGTGTGGTGTGGTGTGGTGTGGTGTGGTGTGGTTTGGTGTGGTTTGGTGTGGTTTGGTGTCGTGTCGTGTGACATGCTGTATGATGGTGGGGTGTGGCGTGATGTAGTGTGGTGTGGTAGATATACTCGATTTCTCGAAAAAACAAACTACTTCATAGAAAGATATATTAGTTATGCATACGTGCGTCCTTCTTTGCACGTACATTTGTATACACGTACAACAAACACATCGCTAGTAAAAACACGCACCTGATAAACACATATATAAAACACACATAAATACATAACACACATACAAACGTTACAAACGTACATACGTAACACACGTACAAACGTTACAAACGTACATACGTAACACAAATACAAACGTTACAAACGTACATATGTAACACACGTACAAACTTCACGTGCTTAGAAGACGGAAGAATGGTGAGTTACAATCACTTGAAACTGACATGGAGTGGGACAGAAAAAAGGAATGAGAAGAAAAAAAAAATTTTAAATATAGAAAAAAGCAATATGGGAAAAATGAAAATGGAAACAAAGGTAAGTGATAGGAAGGAAAAAGATGAAAAACAGAAAAGATAGATAGGTAATAAAATAACAAAAAAAAAGAAAAAGAAAAAAATGAAAAAACTCATGAGCTTACGTGTTCCTCACTCCTGCTCTTTCTGAAACATGTCAACTCAAAAGTTATTGCTACGTTTGATGCTCCTGCGGGACTCGAACCTTTGACCTTTGAATCGAAAAATCCCAATTTGCAATGATGTTATCAACTCAAAGTGAAGAGAAAGCAAATGGCAAACCTGCCGTGTTATGTGTTAGGGCTGTGGTATGTTAAGAATTCCTTCCAATGCTATTGAAATGTTTCTAAAGTAGTCACTTTTTATGAATCTCAATTTATTAAGCGCTATAAAAACTGTCAAAATGTGAGTGCCATTTCATTATGCACACTTTGAGCTCCCATCAGAAAGGACGTGGAAGTTATCGGACCAGAATCTCGTGGCAGTACTAAAGCTGGCCAGAAATCTTGAAAGCTTTTGAAGTTAATGGCATAAAATAAAATAAATTCAAAAATTTTTCAAAAAAAGTTGTTTTTGTTTTTGTATTCGGAGCGAAGGTTGTATGCTTGATTTTGTTTTGTTTTTTATAAATCATTTTTCGATAATCCAGATAATCATCTACATTGTTCGTAAAAATAAAAACTCTATAAAAATCTTGAACGTTTTCGAATATTCTCGAGATTCTAATGATTTATGAAAGATTACGGAAATTCTTGAAAATTCTCAAAAATTCACAACATTTCTAAAAATTCAAAAAATAAAAATTTGAAATTAAAAAAAAAAAAAAGTTTTTACAATTTGTGAAACTTTTGAAGACCTCAATAATATGGTTTTTAAGTTGAAGCAGCCGAGCTCAGCCAATGGAGGATCTGTATGGGGAACGTGAAAATGGAACATAGACTACAGTTACCATGCCGATACATTGGGATTTCACCGAACCGTGGTGTTGCTATGAAAAAATTTTATAGAACAGTCTAGAAAAGCATTTACGTCCTGGTCTGGAGAGTGAATTGTGGTTTTAAAAGTGAATTTCAGTTTTTGAATTTTGCTAGTTTTGAAGTGGATGGTAGTTTAAAAGTGAATTAGTGAATGGACAGTTGAAATGCTGGAAGATTGATCATCTCACTCATCGACACTTGCACACCTCAGTGGTTGGGTCAAGAGTTCGTTGAACGTTCGTGAAAACTCGAGCTTAAAAAGCAACGTGCTGTCGAACACTGATCAACCAAGCCATCCAACCAATTCATCCATCATTCGCTGAATAAGCAAATCAAACAATCAACTTATCAATTCATCTATCTATCCATCTATCTTATCATCCATCTATTTAATCATCCATCTAGTTAATCATCCATCTATCTTATCATCCATCCATCTAATCATCCATCCATCTAATCATCCATATTATCTAATCATCCATCCATCTAATCATCCATCCATCTAATCATCCATCCATCTAATCATCCATCTATCTAATCATCCATCCATCTAATCATCCATATTATCTAATCGTCCATCTATCTAATCATCCATCTATCTGATCTTCCATCTATCTTACCATCCATCTATCTAATTATCCATTAATCTAATCATCCAACTATCCAATCATCCATCCATCTAATTATCCATCTATCTTCTTAGTGCATTTTGTTTTATATTTATGTATTGAAAACGTTGTATTTCCTTTTTCAAGATGTATTTTATTTTATTTTATACAACATTTTGTATTGTATTTTATAACGATGTATTGTATTGGTTTTTATTTTTTTTTAAACAAAATATTGTATTTCATTTGATAGCAATGTATCTTATTGTATTTCAACGGTTTGTATCACATACCACAAAGTTCAAGGACATCCAGTCGATAGATTCAATGCTTGCATGGTGTTGGGACACACCACGTGAGCTACAAATCGAGAGAAGCAGTGCTTTACTGAAGCTCTGACTTCCATGAGTGGTTCTGTATGGGAGTTAGTGCTATAAAACATTGTAAGCTCTTTTGTCACCACGATACAACTTTCTCGCCATAACTTCCATTACGGTGTGGTCTGATTCAAACGTATGCCTTTCCCATGGCGTCCCCTTTGAATAATGAACAAGCTTCCAGTTTTGGAATACATTATGGACTGAATTTGCATATATTTTTCTTTTTTTGAAAACGAAATAAAACAAAAGATTAAAAATACCAATCTAAATTTTAAAATTCAAAAAAAAAGTTGAACCGTTCAAGTTTTCATGAATAATTAAAAAGCTTATTTTATCAACGGCGCTCGCCGTAAATCATTGATACCTTCGAAACGGCCACACGACAAGGTATAGAAAGGTTGGAGTATGAAGTAAGCAACTACGGCGCAAATTACTTTTGGATTGAAGATGCAAAGAAAGTGAATTATGATAAAGTTCGTAACTTACCCTCGAACTTGATAAAGTTATTCGCGTGAAGCGCTTCACTCTATGAATTTTTGAGCTTTTTAGTGAGTAGTTCGATGCCCTGAATTTTTTTTTTAAAAAAGATAATTACTTATTTTTCAAAACCAAAATTCCTTCTCGAAGTTAATCGAAAATTGACATTCGAACTTTTGACGTGAAAGATTTCATTTAAAAGTTATGCTTTTAGATTTTTTATTTGAGATGAAATTGAGTTTCGAAAAACGTTTAGGTTTCTTTTTTATACGATCGTTTCAATTTTATTTAACAGTAACTAAAACTCCCGTGTCGCACGCACTATTTAAGGGCACTTTTGACGTAGCAACATTTATTGCTTCGTTAAAGATTTAACGAATAAAAATGGCTTTTCAAATATCCTCAGATCAAAATTTTTTGTCTAAACACGATATAATGCCATTACTTTAAAAAATATTTTTAAAATCAAAAGTCGTTGTGTAATGAGGAAGAATGATATTCGAAGCTGTAAGTTCAACGCCGTTTCATTCCCCAGGGGTTGGTTCCAACTTATTCTGGAAGATTGAAGCTTATTCCTCAAACGAAAAGTCAAAAGTTGCGAGAGATGAATGCATTTTACGTTAATCGCAAGGGAGTTGTTTTTTTTCACTCTAAATTTAGATCAATTCCAGTTTAAATGGGAAGGTCCTCATACTTGATGTGTGTAGAAACTTATTTGAAAATAACTGAACTAAAATGAAATTCGTTTATGATTTTTCCTCTTTATACCTGCGGCACTCTTGGAAAAGTCCACGTAGGTGGTGAGGAAAACGACGAAGAAGAGGATGGCGGCTGAAGTGAGCTTGCTCGCCATGTCCTCGATTGTGGAGGTCTGTCTATAATTTGTGGTGGTGCTTTTGTATACAATACAAACACGAATATTATTATAGTGGCGTTAACCCCGTAGAGTTTCGAGGCCACGTGATATACGTGATCTTCAAATCGCTTTTTATGAAGTTTTTATGTAGAGATAAAAAAAACTTTGAAAAACTTTCACTGTTTCAAAGCAAGAAGCTAATTTTGTGGTCAGGATCGAGTTTGCAATCAACGAGACAACTTACTCTAATGAAGGAGGGAAGTGAGTGCTTGCCACACACCCGAGTCTTTAAGCTCAGACAATTCATGAAACGCTCTGTCTCATTCGCTCATTAGAGGTTTGATATTCATGAAAAAATAATAAAAAACAAAACTTTAATTGTTTTTTATTGTTATTTTGGAACTTTCATCATTAACTTGTTTAAATTTTCAATTAATAAAAGTTTAAAAAATCAACTATTTTAAAAAGTCAATACTTTAAATTTATTTCAAATCAAGCTCCTTTTATCAAAATTTTCTTAGTCTTTCTATAACTTTACTTTTAATTTTTCAGATTGTTCTTTTAAAATGTTGAAGGTTGTAAAATTTGTATAAAATTTCAATTTGTTAAAGTTATCATTTTTATTGAAAATTATTATGTTTCAACCATGTTTTAATTCAATATTTTTATTCAGAAAACTGTTTCAAAGTTTCTCGTTAACACACACAACCTTACAAGGTATGACTCTAACTGTAATGAAAATGCATAAATAAATTTCGAAAATATTTCAGAACTTCTGTAAGATGCTCATCAATTTACGAACCAAGTTTTTTGGTTAGTTAAAAATTCGTATATCGTTTGAAATCTTCAAAAAATCGAGTACTGAATGATTGAAATGTTAAATCATTTATATGAAATAATTATTTTTTATTTTATAAACTTCTCAGGATAATAATTTAGGAATTCCAGAAAATAAAAAGATATGCATTCGATTGAAGGGTTATGATTTTTGTGTTTTGGATGCTTATGCCAAACTCATAAAGAGAAAATCAAAATCTATGGGCTTCAGTCCTAAAGTGTGGGTCTCAGACTATGTTCAAAATTGTCAAAGTTTAGCTTCTATAAATTGTTTGCGTAGTTTGCAAATGCAACTTAATTTCCAGTTACCCTATGCCAGCAAGAGTGAAAAAAGTGAAAATCTTCAAACCAAACTCAATCAACATTGCTACTGAGTTTGAGATGCACACTTATCACAGAGTCGTTGAGGTTTGTATGAAGATTTATCAGTGTTTCAAGCTTGTTTATTTTCATCATTAAAAAAAAATTCAAAATTTATAGACAAAATTCAATAATAATATTTTATCATTAAAAATGAATTTAATCAATTTATTCCAGGTAAATGATGTTCCAGTCACATTAACTCCAATTTTCATTGAGTACACCCAGTTGAATCTTCCATCAGCAGTACATCTTTCTTTTGAGGAGGTAATTTTGAAATTATTTTTAAAAATCATTCAATTTATTTGAACTACCATGTTTACTACATTCCAAAAATTATAAAACTTTAACATAACAACTTCATCAGCCTTCCAAAGATGAGGAAGAGTTCAGATATGTTCCAGATCTCACTTTAATGGGCTTGCAACAAGAGGTAGCAGAGATTGAAAAAGCACGAGATGAAAGAAAAAAGAAATGATTTTGATTAATAAATTTTTAACTTTCAAATTAGTCTTCAAAAACTTTTTAAAATAATTAATTTATTGTAGTTCATAGCAACTTGGATGCTCACAAATTTACTTGATATTAATACAATTGAATTCTCAGAAGGAGAATATCTATAACGCTAGGTTTCTATGCCATATAGATCTTCATTTTCACTCAGCGCGGTCATTTAAAGTTTTTTTATGCAAATTACTTCTAGTTAATTTTTTTTAAATTAATCCAAACGTATTTTACAGTTGCGATTTAAAAACTTCAAAAATATATAATGAATTATTTGAAATTGTATAGATACAATAAATGTTATCCGAGACAAAGTATCACATCATGTCTTTCATATTCCAAACGTTCTTCTCCATATTCACATACGGTTAATGCTCCAAAAACTGATTTTCCGCTTTCTCTCGAGGCAGTTAATCAACGGGAGTTGCAAATACAAGAGGTTTGACTACTCCAAGTTTAAAGTTTTTTGAGAGCTTTTAAAAGGTATTCACTCAAAGCTATGATATATTTTGATTAGCTTTGTATCAAATAAAAATACTCGCTGAATTATTTTTTCAAGTTTTTCAACCAAATGAATTTTTAATTGTCACAGAAATGTGATTTTGAAGGTTTATATGCTTGGCAACAAAAAGAAAGCAGACGAGAAAAGTTTGTGATGCATGATGGGCCTCCATATGCCAATGGAAAAGTCCACGTGGGACATGCACTCAATAAGGTTTCTGCCGTGTGTCTGACTATAAAGCTGGATTTTTCTTTCAAAATCATCATTTTTACTAATTGATCATTAATTTTCACAAGCTGATATATTTTTTAGTGAATTTTTTTTGACAAACAGATTCTCAAAGATATAATTAATCGCTACAAGTTGTTGCGAGGGTTTGGGGTGGTGTATAAGCCAGGTTGGGACTGCCACGGAACTCCCATTGAACAGAAGGCACTCTCATGTGTTGATCGACAGACTCATACCATGGGAGCTTTGGAAATCAGAAAGATGGGTCTGTTTGTGGCAGAGGAAAATAATCTCAGTTTGAAAATTTAATCTAAATGTTTTCAAAATTGAGACGAGTAAAGATTTGTTTTTCAATATTTTTAGGATTTGACTGGAATAAACTGATTAAATATTAAAAAAATTAAATTGGCATTTCATCTCGAAACTGTTGACCACACAGCCAGCGAAGTTGCACAAGAATCCTCCAGGGAGCAGAAGGAGTCATTCAAGTCTTGGGGTGTCATGGCAGACTGGACAGATGGGTGCTACTACACTTACAATCCTCAATATGAAGCGCTACAACTTGAGGCGTTTTTCAAGCTTTATGAGAAAGTTGGTTAATACATAGGTGAGTCAATCAATTTTTTTTAATTCTCAAATTATTTTTCAGGGTTTTGTTTTTCAGCAATATATGCCCATATTCTGGTCTCCATCTTCCAGGTAATTCTATAAAAATATTTTTTATGTTCAAAGTTTCTCACTTGCTGCTCAATCATTTTCTATCTTATATCCATCAACCCACCCACTCACTCATCCATTAACTCACCAACTCACTCATCCATCAACCCACCCACTCATCCATTAACTCACCCACCCGCTCATCCATTAACTCACCCACTCATCCATCAACCCACCCACTCACTCATCCATTAACTCACCAACTCACTCATCCATCAACTCACCCACTCATCCATCAACCCACTCACTCATCCATCAAAACACCAACCCACCTATCTCTCCACTGAATCTTCCATTCTTCCACTCACCAAAGCATCCACCACACGTTTCACTTCCTCATCCATCCATACACCAGAACTGCACTGGCCGAGTCAGAAATTGAGTACGTCGATGACTTCAAAAGCATCCAAGTCTTCTTCAAAATGCCCATCACACAGTTGCCTCCTCAACTAGGTTCATCTAATCACCTCTCAATCTTCAAACCAATTATCACGTCATTTTAATTGGCTGAAAATTAGTTTTTGTCACCAAAGACATTTGACCCTACCCACTAAGTCATATCGACAAACGCTTTTTATTATTATTACCTGAAACAAAAAGGCTCTCAACTCAAAGTTGTTAGTATAGCATTCAATATAAAATAATAAAAATATTAATGATAACTTATATTAAAATCAACCAATTTTTCCCTTAAGCGCCTCTGAGGCAACCTAGTTTGCGAACTGAGCGTTATAATAAATTGTGAATTCATTTATCCATTCAATAAAAAAGCCTTCAAACAACAACTCTCCATCAGAAACTCCAAGCAACAGCTTGCACTGCACTTATGCCCTCATCTGGACCACCACTCCATGGACCCTGCCTCTGAACAAGGCCATCTGTTACGGGGAGGGAGTAAGGTATGCGGGTGTCAACCTGGTGAACTTTCAGTTAGTTCATGTTTTTAAAAATGTATTCTTTGTATTGTATTCCGTTGTATCGCATTGTATTGTATTTAATTGCATCGTATTGTATTGCATTGCATTGTATTGTATTGCATTGCATTGTATTGTATTGCATTGCATTGTACTGTACCACAGGTATGTGTTGGTGGAGGGGGAAGGAGGGGAGAGGTTCGTGGTGAGTGAGAAGTTCAAGCCTGACCTTGAAGACATACTTGCTTCTTCTGTGCGAGTTGTGTCTGCCTTCGAAGGTCGGGACTTTTTTGTGATTTTTGTTGTTTTGTTATTATTGTTGCCTGTTGTTTTTTATTATTGTTGTTTTGTTTTTTTTATTATTCTTTCATCATGCTATTGTTTGCGTAAGATTGTGTGTGTGTGTGTGTGTGTGTGTGTGTGTGTGAAAGGCTCTTTTATGTGTTTGTATGTTAATTAGCTTTATGGATGTGTGTAGGCGTTTTTGTGTACCACTACCTCACTTGCAATCATTCCAACCAGGCAGTCAATTACAGAACACTATTTACATTTCAACCAATGGAGAAGCGGCTTCATTTCTGCCTGCAGCACACGTGACGAGTGAAAAAGGCACCGGATTGGTTCACACAGCTCCCGCCCACGGAGTTGAAGACTTTCAAGTAGCCTTAAAACACGGACTCTCATTGGTTGGTGGTTGTTGCTTTTTGTCCTCATTGCCGTGGTTGTTGCTAATGTTATTGTTGCTGTTGTTGGTGTTGTTATTGTTGTTATTGCTGTTGTTAGTGTTGTTCTTGTTGCTGTTGTTAATGGTGCTCATCTCATGCCTTTGAAGATAGTCACCAGATGCTCTACAGTTTTCACTTCAATTCAAGCGAAGTGAGGTGTGCTTCTCTCAGTACAAACTCTCCACGAGTTTCTTCTTCGGATGATTTCGGTACTTTTTCATTCTTTTTTTCCACAACTGTGCAGGATTGCCTGGTGGACGAAGAGGGTAGGTATATGGAGGGAGTGGGGGAGGACCTGCAAGGGAAGGCAGTGCTGACTGAGGGAAATGAACTAGGTGTCTTCACCTTCCACTGCTACCACATCAGCCAATGAAACAACCACCATCACCTCAACACCACCATCTCCAACACAACATCTTCACAACCACATCAACACTATTAAGTCAACACCAATGCATTGACTTCCAGCCATCAACTATATCCAACCATCACCTCAATCACCCTCCATCGCATCAATCGACATTCACCACAACCACCAACTCAATAATCTTCCACTATCACTACCATTATCACCATTTCACCACCCAAGCTTCCCACTCTTACCACCACCACCACCATCTTTATCCGTTTTCCCACCACCATCAGATTCCACCACCACCCCCACTACCACCACCCCACCACCACCACCACCGTAACCTTCCTTGCCACAGTGCTTGAGAGGTGGTCTGGACAAGTCTTGGAGAAGTCTTCCTTCAGCCACTCGTACCCCCACGACTGGAGAACCAAGCAGCCGATCCTCATCAGGGCCAGCAAGCAGTGGTTCGTCAACACCAACCACATCAAACAAGCCGCCCTGGTGAGTGGCTATCAATTTCTTCCCTCCAATAACCAGCGTTAAGCTAACTTCTCCATCGAACACTGCAACTAACTCATGCATAAAATGACCACTACAGAAAAAACCATTTTTTCACCAACAACAACAATCTGTTTTCTAACCACCAAAACTACTATTTTTATTCTTTTTCTCAACCCTATCACCACTAATTTCACCCTTTCTTTAACCCCACCCACCATTTCTTTATCTTCACCCACCCACCTTCTCCTTTAACCCTACCACAATTTCTCTAACCCTCCCCACAACTCTTCTGACCCCACCCGCCTTCTTCTTTAACCCCACCCAAAACTCCTCTAACCCCACCCACAACTTCTCCCATAGGCTGGCATAGAGTCCATCAACAGCTATCCCACCTCAAGCCACCACGCCATGAGGGCACGTCTGGAGAGCAGGGACTACTGGTGCATCTCCAGACAACGCTACTGGGGAGTTCCACTGCCTGTCTTCTACAACAAGTACGACGGTCAGCCACTCATCAACAGGTGTTTGTGGAGTTCGTTTGTGTATTCGTGTGGGTTGGGTGCTTGTGTTTTGTGCGTTGGGTGCTTTTTGTGGTGTCTGAAGGGGGTTTTGAATGGATTTGTATCGGCGGATTACTATTTTTGATGCCTTCAATTGTAACCATACCACACATATTCACACCACAACCACACCACATCACACACCACATCACACACCACAACCACACCACATCACACACCACAACCACACCACATCACACACCACAACCACGCCATGACATTCCACCACACCACACTCATCTACATTCTACCACACCACACTCAACCACATTCCACCGCACCACACCCAACCAACCTCCACCACACCACACCCAACCACCCTCCACCACACCACACCCAACCAACCTCCACCACACCACACCCAACCACCCTCCACCACACCACACCCAACCAACCTCCACCACACCACACCCAACCACCCTCCACCACACCACACCCTCCACCACACCACACCACACCCTCCACCACACCACACCCAACCACCCTCCACCACACCACACCCAACCAACCTCCACCACACCACACCCAACCACCCTCCACCACACCACACCCAACCACCCTCCACCACACCACACCCAACCAACCTCCACCACACCACACCCAACCACCCTCCACCACACCACACCCAACCAACCTCCACCACACCACACCCTCCACCACACCACACCCAACCACCCTCCACCACACCACACCCAACCAACCTCCACCACACCACACCCAACCAACCTCCACCACACCACACCCTCCACCACACCACACCCAACCACCCTCCACCACACCACACCCAACCAACCTCCACCACACCACACCCAACCAACCTCCACCACACCACTACCAACCAACCTTCAGAGCCTCCATCGACCACTTGAAGACACTCTTCCATCGGCATGGAAGTGATTGTTGGTGGAAGATGGACACAAAACAACTATTGCCACCCTCCCTCTCCTCAGATGAGGTTGCCATGGCGATGAGTGCTCGAATGTCGAGTCTGAAGAATAAATACCAATCTTTCGGATTTTCGTTTTTATTGCTAATTTTTATTATTATTATTATTATTATTATTATTAATTGCAAAAATATTATTTTTATTTTATTTTATTCTACTTAATTATTTTCTAGAAATAAAAATAGTTTTGTATGAGTGGCTGTACTTTTGTATCGGTTTCGAGATTGAAACACTGCCACGACTGCAGGCGGGAGGAGGGGAGGAGGTATATGAGAAGGGCTCAGACATCCTGGACATCTGGTTCGACAGCGGCGTGTCGTGGTTCTGTGTGTTGGACGGAGAAGGAATGGAAGAAGAAGGTGCAGTAGGAAGATGTGACAGTGGTGGTAGGGTGGGAAAAGCAAAAGTTGATGGTGGTGAGGTTGAAAATAAAGGACGTGATGGTGGAAGAGAAGCAGGAGACGAAGAAGGAGGGGTAGGAGGAGCTGGAAGAAGTGTAGAAGGGAGCTGTGTTGATCAGGGGAGAGGTGCAGACGACGCGAGAAGGGTTGCAGACGTGTATCTGGAGGGTCTCGACCAGTATGGGGGTTGGTTCATGTCCTCTCTCCTCACCTCCACTGCCATTCAAGCAACGCCACCTTTCAAGTAGGTGGAAGTGTTTGGGAGTGTTGATGATCAGTAGTCCCTTCTCAAATGCATCTTCTTCAAATCTATTCTCTTCAATTTCTTTTTCTCCCTACCTTCATTTCCCACTTTCGCCATCTCATTTCATTCAACATTTCTTCCCTTTCCTCATCGTCCTTTTCCACCCCTCACTTTTCCACCCCTCACTTTTTCACCTCTCACTTTTCCACCATCTCACCTCCACAGGAACCTTGTTGTGCATGGTTTTGCACTGGACGAGCAAGGACGCAAAATGTCCAAGTCGCTTGGAAATGTGGTCGATCCTGCCGTGGTGGTCAGGGGAGATAAGGTGGGGGAAAGGGGAAGAGTGGGGGAAAGGGGGAAAGGGGGAGTGGGTGGATGGGTGGATGGGTGGGTGAATGAAGGAGTTAAGATTGGTAAGAAAGTAGCTGAGTGGGTGATCAAATGGTTGTTGCGACCATCATCATAATCATCATCGTCATCATCATCGTCATCATCATCATCATCATCATCATCATCATCATCATCATCATCATCATCACCACCACCACCTCAGAACAGCACAGGGTACGGGGTGGATGTGTTGAGGACGTGGGTGGCGGGTAGTGGCTTGGAGCCTGCAGTGGTCATAGGTCCGTCAGTGCTTGAGGAGACCAAGCAGAAGCTCTTCAGGGTGCCTGGGTGCCTTGGACTGTAGTGCTGAATGCTGTGGCCTCTATTCTTGCGTCTAATTACTTTGATCTAACAACCTTTGTCAGACTTTTCATTCGTCTGTAGCCATATAGCAGTTCAGCCTTCATTTTTATCCTTCTCTTCCTTATCTCAACCCTCTTCCATTACAACTGCTTAAATACTATTACAAAGCTCAGGAAATCTCTGCGTTACCTGATTGGCAGTCTCCATGACTACCAGCCCAGCAAGCAACCAATCACAGAGCTCCATCTGACCGACCAATACATGTTACACCAGCTTTCTGACCTCATTGGCAAGGTAGGCGCTGTGGTGAATCTTTTTTGATTATTCATTTTTTTAATTTTTCCTTTGGAAATCACTCCAATGTAACTTCGGAATTCACACTCAAAATTAAAAATACATACAAAAATTCCAAAAAATCTTTTTTCAAAATAATTTTTTAAATAAAAAAAAATTAAATTCACACATTCGGCAATATGTAATGGAGACGGTTTTGATGTTCTGGGGTTGAAGTTTTTATAATAAACCTCTTATAATAATATTTGTACATCCCTTCGGTCTCATTGCTCCTCGGCAGGTGAGTGAGGCTTACGACTCGTTCAACATATCGAGGGTCTCTCGTCTGCTCGACCACTTCAACTCCAGCAAACTGTCTGCCTTCTACCTCCACGTGGTGAAGGATCGGTGAGTGGTGCATGATGATGATGATGATGATGATGATGATGATGATGATGATGATGATGATGATGATGATGATGATGATGATGATGATGATGATGATGATGATGATGATGATGATGATGATGATGATGATGATGATGATGATGTTGGTGATGATGATGATGATTATGATGATGATGATGATGATGATGATGATGATGATGATGATGATGATGATAATGAGGGTGATGGTGATGATGTTGATGTTGATGTTGATGATGAAAATGATGACGATGAAATAATAATATAAATAATATCAACTTTAAACAAATAACAGTGCTAGGAACCTCAAACGACCCCTGCAGTTTGTACTGTGGAGACGTGGCACATCGGAGGTCGGTGCAGCAGACCATGCACAACCTGCTCCTCTGCCTTTGCAAGCTCTCCGCACCCATCACTCCCCACCTCTCCGAAGAGGTCTTCCAGTACCACCCCTTGAAGCAGGGTTGGTGGTGGTTGGTGGTGGTTGGTGGTGGTTGGTGACGGTGGAGCGGTGAGGTGTGTTTGTGGAAGTGGTTGTGCTTTTGGGGTCGTTGTGGTTGTTGGGGTTGGTGGGATTGGTGGGGTTGTTGGCTTGGTGGGTATGTGGTGGTGGTTTTCAAGGCTTCCAGGTTTTAAGGTTCCAAGTTTTTGAGTGACTTTTATCGAAGATAGTTTTTTTCTAATTAAACTTTTTGTTTTTGTTTTTCAGTTTTTCGCTTTTGCGTCCCAGTACTTGGAATTGTTTTGTTGTTGATATTTTTCAGTTATTTTTCCAATATTATTTTCCTGTAAAGACGGACACATTTTACAGTAAGCTCGAGCGTTTTCAAGACGTCTGATTGGCTAGAGAATGACTGGGAGAACCAATCATTGGCTACCACGTACGAAGCTGTTCAGCCAATCAGACAAGCTCTTTTTCAACTTCTAGGTTCTGAAAAACCGGGCGACTTTGAGCTCCATATATCAGCTTCTCAGAATCTCCTGCGGTCCCTAAAGGTCATTGATCTTTTTTCATTATTTTCTCTTTTCTTGGTTTATTTTGTATTAATTTATTTTTTAATTCGATTTTTTTTCATTATTTTTTTATGAAATTTCAAATTCAATATTTTTGAAATTAATAAATATTCAAATTTTCCCGACTTATAATTTCGCATTATTCGTCATCTTATGAATCGTTTTTCCACCAACCACTGCATTCATATTGTCAAACTTCCTCCTTCCAGCTCCTTCACCACCCATCACCATCTTCCACTTCGGCCCTCTCTGAACTCATGGGCGTTTTATATATCAATCTGCTCGAGGCATCTTCATTATCTTCTTCTTTTTCATCATCTTCTTCATCATCATCCTCTTCTTTTTCATCATCGTTATCATCATCATCATCATCACCATCATCATCATCACCATCATCATCATCATCATCACCATCATCATCATCATCATCATTTTCTTCTTCCTCATCTTCTTCACCATCGTTCTCGACATCTTCTGCATCGTTCTTAACAACAAAAAGTGAGTTAAATGAATCTATGTTCCGTTATTTAAATAAGAATTGAACTAAGTTTCCAAGTCTGACGGTCAAAGTATCAAATCGCCCACTCTTTCGAAGTGTCTGACTCAACTCGCCGTCATAAAATTTGTATAGTCTTTGTCCTTAATCAAACTCAGACGCTGGAATAGGTTTAATTATTTCATTGTGTTTCATCTTTTGCATTTTATTGTGAATATTTCGCTTCTTTTACATTTTATAAAATTATATCAACTATATCATAATGTAATAATTCCACTGCAAATGACAAAATGTCACACCACGCCTGTTTGCACAGACTTCGGAGACTTCGAGTTGCAGCTGAGGCGCTCAGAGAGAAGCAAGTGCGTCAGATGCAGACGGAGGTGTTGTGAGGAGGAAGGAGTGTGCACCAGGTGTGCGGAGGTGCTCGTGCAGGCTGGCATGAAGGAACACCAAGTCACAAGGAAACAGGCCCAAGCTAGCAAAAAAAATACCTGATTAATATTTTCACTTTCCAATTTTATATTTATTAATTTTAATTTTAATTTCTTCGTGTATTATTCTATTAATAATTCAACCGATTTTTACCTAAAAAAATAATGACTGAGGTGTTCGTAGTTAAAGAGCCTTTGAACATAGTGCCCAAAGAGGCGTTATACATGTCCTGATTAGATTGGATTAGAAGAGAAATATATGACTGTTAACTGTGTAGTAGTGGTGGCCAGCCTTGAGGGATCTCTGCAAACACGGGGGATTGGGCGTGCGCGTGTGCATACACGCATTGGCTCGTATATAAACTGGCTGAGTATTCTAAGCTGATCTTATTTATATCTCTGTGCATCATTAATTATGAGGTTGAAAATGTTAACTTTGTGAAGAGGAAAAACTGTTTGGTGTGCAAGATTCGTCGTTTAAGCTTTTGAAATTAATTTTGACCAAACATAAAAATAATTACCTTTGAGTTATTCAACATTTCTAAAGTTTTCTAGATTGTACCTTGAAAATAAATAATTAAATGGGAAAAATAGATTAAACACAAAGTATTCAGCTAAATAGTTTTTAAAAGTTGCAAATGTTTGTGCAAACGACACACGGAAACGTTACGAAGGCCCAAGAGGTGGTGAAAAGTTCATACAGAGTCAAGGACCCCAATGGAGCTGCCTGTTACATCATTGCGGTCCTCTTGGTCTACAGCATCTCTATTGTGGCGCTCATCATGTCACGCATCAAGCGAAAACACGTCAAGCTGCTGGAAGATCGAGAAATACACAAGTACCTGAGGGAGTTCCAGGCAGGTGGTGGGTGTTTGGCTTTGCAAAATGGTCTTTGAAAAATGGAATAAATTTTGGAAAAATAGAATTAATTATTTAATTTAATCAATTGAAAGTATATTTTTATCATCGTTTTTTTCAAGTTTTGAGATGATACTTGAGGTGTGTGGTTGAGTGATAATTTTGAAAGTAACTATTAAATGAAGAAGTGATCAATGAATTGAAAAAAACAAAATAATTGAAAATTAAATTAATACAAAGTAAGAGGATTTTCAAGTGGGTGCTTCTGATCGCCAGGTGGTGAAGGAGAGGTGCACGAGAGACAGCTACCACGACATGAAGAAGGCCATCATGGCACGCCTGACCACCAAGGAGGTGAGGTCCGGAGCACCCTCCATCAATAGATCTTCTTCCTGCGTCTCCTTGGCAACTATGACGTCATCTTGTGCGGCCATAGGAAGACCCGTCTTCCCCATGTTGTCTGTCGAACAATTCCAAGGTTCAGACGGACAACACACGTCGTACAACGTGCATGGGTTCGTTGTTGTTATTTTGTTTGCGTTTTTGTTTTTTTTCTTCAATTTTTAAAATTATAATTTTAATTATTTTTGTTGTTGTTTTTGTTGTTGTTGTTGTTCTGTTATTTTATTGCTTTATTTGTTGGCAGTGTTGTCTTTGGATTGCAACGCCGTGCAGTGTTTTCATGCATATATTTCATCATAGTTTCACTATGGTGTGGTATGATGCACGAGAGTTTGAGAGGCATTAGATTGAAACAATAATGAAGTTATTCGACGTTAATTATTTTCCTAGGTGTCTTCAGTTGTAATGTTTGTAATCATTTTTTAACAACACTCACCAATTCGTAACTCAGGCAGAACTCGCTGTGGAACATGACGGAACACAGGATGTCGGCTCCGTCTGAGTCTTCCGTCATCACCAAGACCACCAAACACATCAGCCTCGGACCTAAGTCTCTGATCCACTCGCTGTCTCCAGTCTTCGAACTCAACGATGCCGAAAGCGACATTGAGTTTGTGTTCAGTGATGGCCTGTTACGCAGTGACAGTGACGACTCTGGGAGGCAAGGTGCGGAGGTGGAAGGGAAGGAAACGAAAGAGAAAGAAGCTTTCGAGAAAGCCGCTTCCAAGTTTCCCTCATCGAAGGAGTCTCTGTTGAAGAAGAATGATGGCAAAGAGAGGCTAGAAAAGTCCAAACAGTCGACCACCAAGCAGTCAATCAAGCATGAAACACTCTTCGAACAGGGACAGAAGATCAATTGGGTAGAAATGAATAAATCCAAGACGACCTTCGAGAAGAGATTTCTGACTAAGAACTCTCTGCTCGATAAAACCACAATGGGCATAACCAACTCCACAAAGACGGACCAGCAGAAGGTGAGCAAGATCCCAATTGCCCACCCACCTTCCCCATTCCTATCCTCCGTCCATCCAGTCACCACCAAAGCCATGGAACTGAATGCAGCTAAAACTACCTCTAAGGAAAACCTACTGGACGTTGAAAAACCTATGGAAACGGACAACGACAGCGTTGAAATTAAGGCCACATCACCACGGAGTCTGGGTTTTTATACCCTTGAAAACCCCATTAAGATCTCTGATGGCTTTGAGAGTCCTCCTATTGAGGTGAGATCGATGAAGATATTCAAAGAAAGGATGGGTCTGGAGAGCAGCCAATTAGCAAGTGTCGCTAGTGCCACTGGCACCGGTGGAGCTGCCACCTCTTATGATACTACTGGTCGTCTTGGGATTTTGAGCAGTGCAGGAGCTGGGTCTGCTCAGACCGGGTGTTATCCCTTCGTCAGATCACACCCTTCTTTGCCCGCAAGGAGCAGTAGTAAGAGCTCTAGTGGTAAGAGCGGTGGTAGCAGAAGTGGTGGTGGTAGGAGCAGTGGTGGTAAGAATAGTGGTGTTAGGGGTAGGTATGCAAGAACAAGAATGACAGATCCCAGAGAAGAAAACTTCTCCGACAAATCCGATGGCTTCACCAACTCCGTCCATGAAGCCAAGAACCCTCCCATCACCGCAACTCCTGCTCCGAAAGGTAGTAGTGTGGTGCTAGACAGTGGTGTTCTTGCCGAGATGTTTGCTCGCAAGGGGAGCCTCAAGTACGCCGATGAAGATTCCAAGAAAGGTGCGGTTGTTTTTTGAGTATTTTTGAGTATTTTAACATTTCCAACAATTTTGAACTAATGAGTATTTCGGATCTTTTGAGTATCTTTGAACCATATACCATAGCTTGTTCCAAGACATTTCGGAGTATTTCAGTAACATGACGTCATGTAACCAATAAGCTGACTATTTAATAAGAAAACAAGGTTGAAGCTCACAACATAATTGACACTCCAGACAAGGAATCTTTTCCGCCACTTCAAATGCCTCTCCCGAAAAGGTATCCGATGGGTGAGAAGGGTAGAGAGGTGTCCAAGCAAGCATGCAAGGCCAGCTTCGAATCACTCGACAGTGAAGTGTCTTGCAAACTACCTGACAAGAAACGTGGAATAGGACAAACAGAAAAACGAGGGAACAGCCAAGCAGGAAAACAAGGATTAGAACAGGTCGGAAGACAAATAGTAGAAAAAGCAGAAAGACAAGCAGGAAGACAAGCAGGAATACAACCAGGAAAACAAGCAGAAAGACAAGCAGGAAGACAAGCAGGAAGACAAGCAGGAAGACAAGCAGGAAGACAAGCAGGAAGACAACCATCAAAAGAGGACTTTTCTTGGTTCTCAAGCAAGCAACAGACTCCAGACAACCGCCTGAAGAGCTCTTCAAGCAAGAAGTTCACTGCAGCCTCGTCCATCTTCTCCACCGAAAACCCTCTCGACTACTCAGATCCCCGCTTCTCTGACGCCCTTCATGCAGACGACCAGGAACAATATTTGTGACGTGTCAAACGTGCCGTTAGGTTGTATTGTGTTGCTGTAGTTGTAGTCTATTGTGTTGTTGTAGTTGCGATAGATTGGGTTGTGTTGCAATATGTTCTGTTGTCTTGGAATGTTGTTGTTGTTGCAACCTTTGTTGGTGTGATTTTGTTTTATTGTATTGTTTTTTATGCAATTTATTGTATCGTGTCGTTAATGCATTGCGGCGTTTTTTGTTATTTGCTGTTGTATTTCAAGGTATTGTATTTTATTTCGGTTGCATGCATTCGTTGCTTTATAAGACAGCACAAACCCACGTTGCGCTGTTGAGTACTCCAAACACAGTTGGAACAAACAACCAATTGGTGATCACACAACTCCATTTTCCTGTTGTGACCTAAAAATAGGTTCGCTTGAAAGGACCAAGCTATAAATAGGTGCACAAGAAGAGCTGGCGAGTAATAAGGCGATCAAATGGGGTCGTCAGAGCGTCACTGATTAGCTTCCTGCTGATTGGAATGCACAGGCGCTGATCGAGTCCAAGCTACATTATGAAGCGCTTAGTTCGCAGTGCATTGAGAGAAATGAATTAAGTATTCAGACTCACCTCCCTGCCCAAGAAGGATTCATTCTTCATGTGTTCTCACCTTCACGAGAGACCCGTGAAGATCAACAAGTAGATAGTCTTGCTTCCTTGTTTGCTAGGCATCTTCAAAGAACTTTCGTTTGCGCCTGTAGCACAATGGTTAGCAAGCCCGCTTTTGAAACGTGAGGCTCAAGGTTCGATTCCCAGCTAAGCTCAGGTTTGAGTTGTAAAAAGCTGTAACTCAAGTAAAGAACAGACACCGTTCTAAGTGGCTTAGTAGCCTAGTTGCGCCTCAGTTGCTTACCTAGGTGCTTTACAAATTGAATTTATAATAATTATTATTTTTAATCACAGAATTATATTTATATTGTGACTCTTTCAATAAATCCTTCAATCGTCTTCTTGATAGCTTACGTCTGCAAGCGAGGCACCAAAGCACTCTCTATGAATAAGATTTACTATTATTAGCGTTAGAGTATTGTCAGTATTATTATTTTCATTATTCTTTTATGTTTTTTTGTTGATATTATTTTTCCAACGTTTGACAAATAAAGGATTTTAAGAAAGCTACGAAAATTTTTGAATAATTTGAAGAAATCACTGTGGATTTTGGCTGACAAGTCCAATGGAAAGTATTTGATCACGTACCAGACTTCTTCTCAGCAACAGTAACCGTTTGCATTTCTGAGCAGTGTGACCAGGGCTATAAAATGTTATGATTACGTAGGATTAGATTAGATTAGATTAGATTAGATCAGATTATGAAATACAAACCACAACTTTTATCAAACAGGACTTCAACCTGTTTCATATTCAAAACTAGAAATTGACAAGAAATGACTCGAGTTTTCGAAATAAAGTTTGTTGCCTGTAACAAATGGCAAGCAAGCTTGGATTTGAAACGGGAGTCTCGGGGTTCGATTCCCGGCTAAGCTCAAGTTGGAGTTATGGAAGCAGCAACTCGAGTATAGAACAGACGCCGTGTTACAGTGACTTGGTCACCTAGGAGCTCAGAGAAAGTGGAAGCGTTCTCCTGACAGTGCCTTTGAACTATGGTTAAGGAGTACTGTATAAGAGGATTGGTTATTATTACATTATATATAATATGTATTACTATATAATATGTATTACTATATAATATGTATTACTATATAATATGTATTACTATATAATATATATTATATAATATTATATATTATTATATTACCTTTTTATAGAATGATGAATAATAACGAAAGAAATAGTATTCTGATTTATTCGCTAGGCTAAAGCTTGAAGATAATCAGATGAGTGTTGGAAGAAGCACGTCACAGCAGTGCTTTTCAAAAGTTCGTCTTCACAAACTTCTGAAAACTTTAATATTTTGTGGTGGCCATCAAGAAATGTAGCTGAAGAAACGTGAAAGTTTCTTTGAAGAATTATCTAGCGCTATACAAACGTTTAACTTAGAATTCCTCAGGAGCAGGATGAAACACAATCTAAGGCAACTCCAAGAGGTCTTGGGTTTTAATAGAATAACTTGTACTCAATAATGAAAATCAAAGCTTGAACCAAGTTCAAAGGTTTACCTCTCAAGAATGTTTTTGGTAGGTTACCACAAAGACCAACATTAGCTTAAGAGTGAGTGTAAATATGCAAAGTCGAGTCAAAGAGCCTATCATGAAAATTGACGTTCTATAGCTTCACTTGCCCACTTTTTGTTTCAGTGCTTTTGAAAAATAAAAAAAACAGCGCTATACGAACGTTTTGAAAATATTAGATAGGATTTTGCACAAAGAAGAGTTATGGTTATTATTATTTTACTACTTTTACCGTTTTCTGTTTTTTTTTTCATTCTTATTTTCTCTATTTTTATTCTTCTTATTATTCATCTTATTGTCATTATGAGTGTCGAGAGGTCCGAGTAACGTGAGAGAGTCGAATCAGAAGCTGAAAACTCAGACAACTGTTCGTTGGGACAGGATTGAATGCACGAAACAATAAGTTAAAAAAAACAAACAAAACGTAATACACACAATGTAGTCTAATCTATTCCAAACCTTGTTACAACCCTGGTTTTCTACTGTTCCATAGCCTTTCGCTACGAGCCGTTTGAAGAGAAAGTAACGTTAATGAAACTACTTGGAAGAGCCGATAAAACAGGGAAGTTAATGAAATGGAGAGAAAAAAAAAATTATGGTTTCATTGAAGCTTTGAAGGATACCAGAAAGTTGAAAGGCGTTCTCAAGTTTCGGTGGAATGCCGAGGTTTTCAATAATGGCAATAATAATAATAATGAAAAGAATAATAATATTGAAAACATGATAATACTTCTACTACTACTACTACTACTACTACTACTACTACTACTATTACTATTACTACTACTACTACTACTACTACTACTACTACTACTACTACTACTACTACTACTACTACTACTGCTACTACTACTACTACTACTACTACTACTACTACTACTACTACTACTACTACTACTACTACTACTACTACTACTACTACTACTACTACTACTACTACTACTACTACTACTACTACTACTACTACTACTACTACTACTACTACTACTACTACTACTACTACTACTACTACTACTACTACTACTACTACTACTACTACTACTACTACTACTACTACTACTACTACTACTACTACTACTACTACTACTACTACTACTACTACTACTACTACTACTACTACTACTACTACTACTACTACTACTACTACTACTACTACTACTACTACTACTACTACTACTACTACTACTACTACTACTACTACTACTACTACTACTACTACTACTACTGCTGCTGCTATTACAACTACAAATAATAATAATTACTATTAAGGCAAAATTTAAAAATCTACGTCTCAAAGCAACGGAGGCGCCATCAAGTTGAGGAAACTTTTAGGCCTTATTATTTACCATTTTATTTACCATTGCAATAAAATACAAAACAATACAATGGAAAACCATAAAATACAAAACAAGAGAACGCAACAAAAAAATACATTATAAAACAATACAATACAATACAAACAGGATTATTATTATAGAGGCTTTAGCCCCGTAGAGCTTTGAGGCCAATGCAGAAAATTTATTTTCAAATGAACAAAGAAATAAAAAATTCAAAATATCGAAATATTGATTTGTTTGCGATGAAGCGCCATAAAAGGCAGTCAAGTGAACTTCATCAGTGATGTAGCTGAGTACTTTGACGAAAGATGGGAAACAGAGACGAGGAAAGGGAAATTTGTATGATAAAAAAAAGAACAAGGAGGTGAAGGAGGAAGAGGAGGAGGAGGAGGAGGAGGAGGAGGAGGAGGAGGAGGAGGAGAAGGAGGAGGAGGAGGAGGAGGAGGAGGAGGAGGAGGAGGAGGAGGAGGAGGAGGAGGAGGAGGAGGAGGAGGAGGTGAAGGAGGAAGAGGAGGAGGAGGAAAAGGAGGAGGAGGAGGAGGAGGAGGAGGAGGAGGAGGAGGAGGAGGAGGAGGAGGAGGAGGAGGAGGAGAAGGAGGAGGAGGAGGAGGAGGAGGAGGAGGAGGAGGAGGAGGAGGAGGAGGAGGAGGAGGAGGAGGAGGAGGAGGAGGAGGAGGAGGAGGAGGAGGAGGAGGAGGAGGAGGAGGAGGAGGAGGAGGAGGAGGAGGAGGAGGAGGAGGAGGAGGAGGAGGAGGAGGAGGAGGAGGAGGAGGAGGAGAAGGAGAAGAAGAAGGAAGAAAAGAAAGAAAAAAAAAAGAAGGAAGAAGGAAGAAAAAAAGATGCAGAAAGTGAAAATATAATGAGAAAGAAAAAAAGGATGAGAGAAAAGTGAAGAAGAAAAAAAAAGAAAGGAGAAAGAGAAAAAGTAAACGTGAAAAGAAAAGCGGAAGGAAAAAGATAAAGACTAAGAAGAAAAGAGTATTAAAACAAAAATGAAAAATGAATAAAAGATAGAAAAAAAATAGAGAAAAGAACACAAGGAAACGAGAGAGGGGAGAAGAAGTGATTTGGCAGCTTGTGAAGTCCGGATGAGAGAAGGTGTTAATGGTGAGGAGGGAGGCGTTTATAGCAGGCATACCAAGGCTGAAGAGTGGCATGGTTGATTAGTCGTACCCCATTCATTCTGAAAGACGTTTCGAAAGAATTGAGTAAAAATTGAAAAATTTGTTAAATAGACGGAAAAATGTCTTAAGAAAAGTTTCAACGAATGTAAATCACCAGCAAGTTGTATGCATTTATAGATATGTTAAATATTTGTTTAACATATACCTACTAGTTGTGTGCAGACGCAGCATACTTTGGCTTCAAAACCATCAGGCATTGAGGCAACTTCAGTGATATGCGTATTTGTATTGTATTGCATAAACCACTATAGTATACACTGTGACGTGTTTGCATATACCAAAGAGAATACTTCGCACATGTCGATGTATGTCAGGGTGTTATTTTGTTTAATTGTATACATGTATGATACATGTTTTCACACTTTGGTATAAAGAACAATAGTAGTAATATGATGTCCATATGACGGCATAACTCACAGCGCATGCAGGGGATGACGACAGAGTAGCAGGAAGAAGCAGGTGATGATGAGGAGGCAGGAAGAAGCAGGTCTGTGCAAGGAGGTGTCAGTGGTGTGAGAAGAAAACTCACTCAAACCACCCCTCATCACTCCTCCCATCACCGCACTCATTACACATCCCATTACTGCACTCATTAAACATCCCATTACTGCACCCATCCTTCCACCCATCCTTCCATCCATCCTTCCACCCTTCCTTCCACCCATCCATCCCCCATCTTTCCATCCATCCTTCCACCCATCCTTCCATCCATCCTTCCACCCATCCTTCCATCCATCCTTCCACCCATCCTCCCACCCATCGCTACACCAATCATAACTCTTCTCATTATGGCGCCTGAGTTTCTTGCTTGAAAGCCTCAACAGTTGATTTTATATTTTTTTATTTTTATCATTATTATTTTTATCATTATTATTTTTATCATTATTATTTTTATCATTATTATTTTTATCATTATTATTTTTATCATTATTTTTTTTCTCTCCCTTTTGCCACCTCGAATAGTTCCATCTTTGCAGGCTCACAACTAAGGTATCTTTTTTAGTATTGTCTTTTGAGTGTTTGAACATTATCACACAATTAGGCTTATTGTCCTCTTTCTTTGTTTTAGTTATGCGCTTTTATGTGTATTTATTCTGTGTTCACATTATTCTTGTCTTCCTGAGCAGACATAAAACTTTCTTGAGTTTTCTTGTCTTTTTTATTCTTTAAAAAAAACCTTTTTTTCTTCCACACTTGAACGTGTTCAAAATATTCGTCCAACTCCTTTTTTTTTCTTCACCTTACAACCCGTCCAATAATACTTTCAAGGCCACACTTTGCCGTAACACTTACTAATCTTAGCAGCCAAAAGTAACACTCTTGAAGTGTTACATGAAGATGTTATCCTACTGTTGCATTCAACTGTTAACTTTTGCTTACTTTTAGATGTTATCTCGTTGCTGGCCTAGTGTTGAAGTAACTGGCGATAGGAGACTAGGCTGTTTCACGTTCAATTGTGTTTGACTTTTCATTTTCTAAGATGTTTCTTTACTTTTTTCATGTCATGATATTGTTCTTTATTGTTTGTTAGTCATCATGATGTTCCTCACGATGAGTTAGGAATTAATTTCAATTTTCTTCGCATTAATTTCAGTTTTTTTATATTTAAATCTATTTTTTACATTCATTGTATTACGCTGTGTTGTACCAGAGTAGAGAAATGGCATAAGCAGTGAAGTGTTTGCAAGGTGCTACTACTACCCAAGCTGTTGGAAGTTTCTAAGGTGCACTGGTTGACTTCACACAATAGAAACGGGTTTAAATCACTTAGCCACTGCAACAACATCATTAAAACACCCTCAACTAGCCTTTTGACCTTCAAGAAGCACAAACCCGTCGTTCATTGGTCAGAGGCATTTTCAAATCAGCCACTCACAAGCCCGCATTCTCGCCAACCAATCAAAGAAGACAGTGACACGAGAGTATAGATCAATATATATCTTCGAACTTCGTTTAAGTTCGTGTGAGGAACTTTAATATTTAAATACGCTCTTTAGAGCTCCTTTGATCTCCGATGGCGGCGTTGATGACAGAGATTACGACTTGTTAGTTCATGTGCCGATGCGGGTTGCCTTTGATGAGGAGTTCGAATCGAATACCTCCCCGTTCTGTACTCTTTCGTTGTAAGGCCAAGCTCAAAAGACCCGCAAATGAAAGTTACAGTTGATGACAGAAATAAAGTTTGGCTTTTGATTGAAAGTTTGACACAGCTGTTTAAAAACAATAACTTAGCGTCTCTTTGCTCGTCCATATATAACTTCGTATGGTCGTCTAGATCAGCGGCTCCAATAAGTCATTCCTTAACGACCTACCCAAGAGATAGTCTCGAGGCGAGTAGTTGCGAGGTGAGTGTATGCAGTTGTTTGTGTTGTTGCTGGTTAAATCATTGTCTTTGCTGTTGTTGTTGTTGTTGTGTTATTGGTTTCTTATTGGTTATGTGGCCTCGAAACTCTACGTGGTTAATGCCACTATAATAATATTCGTTTTTTTATTGTATTGTACTATTGGTGGTACTGTGGTTGTTGTTATGTTATGGTTTCTTGTAGATGTTATTGTTGCTGTAGTTGTGTTGTTGGTTTCTTGTGGATGTTATTGTTGTTGTTGTTGTGTTGTTGGTTTCTTGTTGGTGGTACTGTGGTTGTTGTTGTGTTTGGTTTTTTGTTGAAGTTGTTGTGGTTGGTGTTATTGCATTTGTTGTTTTTGATATCGTTTCTTTTTTTATTTGTTGTGTCTGTAGTTGTGGTTGTTGCGTCTTTGTTGTCATTGTTACTGTTGACGTTGTTGTAGCGGTGTGTATTGTTTTGAATGTTGCTGTTGGTAACGTGCGTGCTGTTGTTGATGTTGTTATTGTTGAGGTTGTTGATATTATAGTTGTTGTGGATGGATTGTTGTTGTAAAAACCGTTTCAACATTTCTTGGTAACAAAACGAAGCACGAAGCGATGATTAATTCATAAGACATCAAGGGCAGTAACAATGAAATAAAAATTAATATTGTGAAAAAGCAAAATAAAATACCATTGGATGAATAAGTTGAGAATCATTGAATTGACTGTAAGAGTGAATCTGAAGAGTTGTTAAATAAGTGATAACAAAAGGTTGAAAGAATAAAAGAATAAATGAAGGAATCAAACTAAAAATTATGAAATTATTTTAATAAATTAATAATCTAATCAAATGAACACTAATGAATTTAATTAATCACTAATGAACTGAAAGAGGAATGAATGAATTAATACGTGCAACAAGAACAAGCCGAAAAGTGAGGATAACAACAAATGGAATAATGATCAACCTGGATTAAGTCCTTAATCAATTGAATATTAATCTTAATTATACGCACTAATAAATCATTGGATTAAATGAAGGAATGAATGAGTGAATGAGTGAAGGATAAGAAGTTCAGAAATGAATGAAGCGACATGAGGAGCTTGTTGAAGGGATGATTGGCGACGTTGAAGTTGACGACTCATGATGAATTGATGTTATTTATTAATTCAATTGTTAAAATTTATTTAATTAAATGAGGTTTTATTCATTAAATTAACTTTTTTTAATTTTTTATTTACTTATCTTTGTTGATTATCTTTGTTCTTATTTACTAATTTAAATATTGTTGTTTTTTATTCAAATTATTTAATACTTTCAATAATATTTAATAGTATTTAATATTATTATTGAATTAACAATTCGCTTATTGACGCCACCTATTAAATTAGGCAATGTTTTTATTGATAAAACTATTAAAGACATTCAATTAATTAGGGCCATTGATTATGTTAATTTGAACCACCAATAATTGAAAGAGATTCTTTCTTCAACGAAGATGGCAATTACTTGGGGCGTTGTAATTGGTTGTTTTCTCACTCATAACTCAAGGATTTTTCAGCTCAATCATTATTATTCAATTAGCCATCTAATCAGGTCGTTTAATTATTCCAGAGTCATTAGCATTCAAGTGACGTGGCTGCTTTCCAGACTTTTATATGCACTCGTCAATCGGCATAACCTGCTAGGTTTGTAGTTAGCACAATATCGCTGAGTTTCCAAGTTATTATATTTTTTATTTATAATTGTAATACATTATCAAGAGGTGAATCCTCTCTATAAGAGCCTAGCGCAATACGTGGAAGAAGAAGAAGAAGAAGAAGAAGAAGAAGAAGAAGAAGAAGAAGAAGAAGAAGAAGAAGAAGAAGAAGAAGAAGAAGAAGAAGAAGAAGAAGAAGAAGAAGAAGAAGAAGAAGAAGAAGAAGAAGAAGAAGAAGAAGAAGAAGAAGAAGAAGAAGAAGAAGAAGAAGAAGAAGAAGAAGAAGAAGAAGAAGAAGAAGAAGAAGAAGAAGAAGAAGAAGAACAAGAAGAAGAAGAAGAAGAAGAAGAAGAAAAAAAAAAAAAGAAAAAAAAAAAAAAAGAAAAGGAAAAAGAAGAAGAAGAAGAAGAAGAAGAAGAAGAAGAAGAAGAAGAAGAAGAAGAAGAAGAAGAAGAAGAAGAAGAAGAAGAAGAAGAAGAAGAAGAAGAAGAAGAAGAAGAAGAAGAAGAAGAAGAAGAAGAAGAAGAAGAAAAAGAAGAAGAAGCAAAATTAAAAAAAGAGAAGAAGGAAAAGGAGAAAAAGAAGAAAATAAATAAGAAAAAAAAAGATGAAAAACAGAAATAAAAAGAGTGCCACGAGGCAAAAGTTATTCTTTTGATGCGCTGTCTTTTTATTTCAGAGCTCACATGTTCATTTTTGTTAAAAATGCTTTCTTGAGCACTTTGAAGAGAGTTGAACTGAAGGTAACAAGTATTTAGCAGGAACATTAAGACTGAACTAGAAAACGTCCAAACAACTTCGAAACACAAAATGAGCCATGAAGAGGCATCTACCATGGTGATTCTCCCTCCTTCTCCTTCTTTCATACCTCTATGCCTTCCATCCTCCTTTCTACCTCTCTTACTTTCATCCCTTGTTTCTCTCCACCTTCTTCCTTCTCTTTTTTTCTTTTTTCTCTTTCTTTCTTTTCTCTTTTTTATCTATTTTTTCTTTCTTTTTCTTTTTCAACCCTTTTCTTTTTTCACCCTTTACAGTCCTTCTTACGTTTTTCTTTTTTTTGTTATTTTCTTTTTGGTAAACCTTAGGAGTCTCATATTTACAAGTTTAAGTAGGTACTTGAATAACTTCACAGTGTGGTTTGAGTTACCATAGTGATGGTTGTTGAGTTACCATAGTGATGGTTGTTGAGTTACCATAGTGATGGTTGTTGAGTTACCATAGTGATGGTTGTTGAGTTACCATAGTGATGGTTGTTGAGTTACCATAGTGATGGTTGTTGAGTTACCATAGTGATGGTTGTTGAGTTACCATAGTGATGGTTGTTGAGTTACCATAGTGATGGTTGTTGAGTTACCATAGTGATGGTTGTTGAGTTTCTAAAGTGATGCATGTCGCTTCGTTGTAGTGGTGAATGTTGGATGAATGTTGCGTAATTTCGGCTGTTATGAATGTTGCTGTGATGTTGTGGAGTTGTATTATTTAGTGTTGTGTTGTTGTTGTGTATGTAACTTATTATGGTTAATGTTTGTTTTTTGCAGTGATTAATGTTGTGGTGTTGCAGTTAAGAATTTGAAATGTTGTGTTGGTGGATGTTGTGGTGTTGCAGTGGAGAATTTTGAAATGTTGTGTTGGTGGATGTTGTGGTGTTGCAGTGGAAAATTTGAAGTGTTGTGTTGGTGCATGTTGTGGTGTTGTAGTGGAGAATTTTGAAATGTTGTGTTGGTGCATGTTGTGGTGTTGTAGGGATAGAGGTTGAGAAGCTTGATCGAAGGCTGAGCCATGGGGTGGGTTAATCAGCAACTGACTCGACTTCCACGGACGAATTATTATTATTATTTTTATATTTTTATGATTATCGTAAATAAGGACCATCATATTCAACTTCTTTTTATTTCGAGGTAGATATTCAGTATTTGATGTTGAATTGTTTTTCTAATCGATACAATCACATCCTGTCTCATCAATTCACCAGCACAACTGCCTGAACAAACAAGGAAGGAGATATGGACACCAAAGTGAGCAACAGTAGAAAGCACAAAAGCAACAAGACGAGAGTCACCGAGGGAAGAAAGAGCTTTCCACACAACAACCAACAAACGGAATCTTCGAAGGTTTTCAAGAAGACGCCACACAACCCCACTAGAAACAGCAACAGCAACATAAACTGCAGCATTAATAGCAGCAACAATTTTATTATTGATCTCGAAAACAACAACTCCAACAACAGCAACATTTCCTGTAACAACAACTCCAGCAACAACAACAACGCCAACGTCAATGACATTTTGTCAGAAGCAACAACCACCCTTCCTTCCAACAAAACCACTGAAATCTCCAAAGCAGTCAGCGAAGTGTTGAGTGGCTACAACTGGCAAACTATTGCTATCCCTGCCATCGCGGCTGCCGTTGGTGGCTGTGATGGAGTGGTTCGAAGACGTAACCACATCAAGCGACCAATGAATGCTTTCATGGTGTGGGCACAAGCTGCAAGAAAGAAACTCTCGGAGCAGTACCCCCACATGCACAATGCTGACCTCAGCAAGGCTTTAGGCAAAGTTTGGAGGTAGGTTGGTGAGATGGGGTGGGTTGGGAGGGTTGGATGGGGTGGGTTGGGAGGGTTGGATGGGGTGGGTTAAAAGGGTGGGATGAGAGGGTGGAGTGGGTTGGAGGGTGGGATGGGGTGGGGTGGGTTGGGAGGGTCGGTTGAGAGGGTGGAGTGGGTTGGTAAGGTGGGATGGAGTGGGAGGGGGGGGGG
Source organism: Branchellion lobata (assembly GCA_947562095.1). Taxonomy (NCBI): domain Eukaryota; kingdom Metazoa; phylum Annelida; class Clitellata; order Hirudinida; family Piscicolidae; genus Branchellion; species Branchellion lobata. The sequence goes on along the minus strand of OX387254.1, from coordinate 8,298,724 downwards.
TTAGGAGGATGGCTTGAGTTGTGGAATGAGTTTGTTGAGTTGGTGCAAGTGGCTAAGTACGGTTGTGAAAAAGGTTGGTCAATAGGTAGAATGATTAGGTAAAAGCTCAAACAACTTAAGAATTGTTAGATTAGATTAGATTAGATTAGATTAGATTAGATTAGATTAGATTAGATTAGATTAGATTAGATTAGATTAGATTAGATTAGATTAGATTAGATTAGATTAGATTAGATTAGATTAGATTAGATTAGATTAGATTAGATTAGATTAGATTAGATTAGATTAGATTAGATTAGATTAGATTAGATTAGATTAGATTAGATTAGATTAGATTAGATTAGATTAGATTAGATTAGATTAGATTAGATTAGATTAGATTAGATTAGATTAGATTAGATTAGACTGGTGAAAAAGGCTGCCTAGACTGGTGGGATTGTGGTGAAACATTTTGGTGACATTTTTTATGTAAGTTGGTGGGCTTGGTTGGTTGGTGAGAGAGGTTAGGTAGGTTGTTGCTTTGTTGGTGGGTGGTTCGACGGCTTGGTGCTTTTATGGCTTGATGGCGGGCGATCGAAGCTTTGAGGTTGTTTGGTTACTAGTTAAATATGTTAAATCAGTAGATTTGAAAAAAATTTCGGTTTATATTTCATCTTGGCGTTTGATTCTTTTACTAGCTAGTCGAGTGGTTGTGTTGTTGATCAAATGGTGGGCTTTTTAGTTAAATGGTTGGTATGCCGATCGCTTTTTAAGGTTTGCTTGTTTGAAGGAATGTTCCATATATCGATTTGTAGCTGAATTTGGAAGCTAATTGTTAATTGAATGAACCGATCATTAAAATGATTGGTCGGTCGATCGGTGAGGCTCATCACAGCTCATGTAGGTAACTACTGAATGATATCAACTCGTCAAAACGGCCATTTATCGGAGCTTTTATCGGTTAGCTTGACGTATGAATAACGCCAATCAAGCCATGAAGACATAGATTTTGAGAATCAGATCGGATTTATTGTGTGTCTTGATGCTTATGGCAACGTGGATCGTTCCATAAAACTTAACGGCTTCCTGTGTGTGGTCGTAGGTAATTGAATGAGCAACAAAAACAAAAATAATAATGATAATATAATAATAATAATAATAATAATAATAATAATAATAATAATAATAATAATAATAATAATAATAATAATAATAATAATAATAATAATAATAATAATAATAATAATAATAATAATAATAATAATAATAATAATAATAATAATAATAATAATAATAATAATAATAATAATAATAATAATAATAATAATAATAATAATAATAATAATAATAATAATAATAATAATAATAATAATAATAATAATAATAATAATAATAATAATAATAATAATAATAATAATAATAATAATAATAATAATAATAATAATAATAATAATAATAATAATAATAATAATAATAATAATAATAATAATAATAATAATAATAATAATAATAATAATAATAATAATAATAATAATAATAATAATAATAATAATAATAATAATAAAAATAATAATAATAATAATAATAATAATAATAAAAATAATAATAATATAAAAATAATAACAAAATCTGCAACAGTAGCAACATTGAAAGCAACAACAAAAAGGATAATAACGATGACTGTACCATAAAGAACAGTAACAACAATAACCAATCAAAGCCTTCAAAAACGAACGAACGAGTTATACATTAGCATAAACACCATAAACATCATAAACCGCTTGCGAGAGATTGTCGAAGAGTTTCGAGTGTGCGATCGAGTTTATGTGGATGTTGTCGAACGCTGACTCGAATTGGCTTTGATAATAAGAACACCATTAAGACAACACTTGGGCCGTCTTTGTGGGTGCAAAGGAGGAAGCCCCATAAGTTTGAGAGGTCTCTTATGAAACGATAAGGACAACCATCATGTTAATTTGAAAGCACCTGAGGGCTATGAATTCATTTGCTTAATCTGCCACTCAAGTGGTCAATTCCAAGCAGACCCTGAGTGGCTGTGCCAACTTGGTGTTTACATCAACTGAAAAATCCATATTTATTTTGAAAAATGAAAATTATGAATGAATAAAAAACTAAAAAAAATCGTTTTGAAAATTTAAAAATTAAATTTCATTTTGAAACTTGAAAGTTATTTCGAAAATTGGAAAAAACTGAATTTTTGTTTTAAATTAAAAAATTGAAAATTTTTTTTAAAATGAGCACTCTGAAATTTTCGAGCAGTGTTACCAGCTATATTTTTTCTTGATTAGCTTAGATTAAAAATGAAAAAATTAATTTTTAGCAAAAATAAAAATTTGTTATTCGTTTTAATATTTAAAAATATTTTTTCAAAATTATTTTCATAAGTTTTTAAAACGGTAACAAAAAATTTTCCAAAAAAATTCAACACTAACAAATATTTCAAAATAAAAAAATTAAATATTTTTTTTAGTTAATTACTAAAACATGAAAAAATACCACAATTAATTTCTTTTTTGAAGATTTTTTAACCAATACGTTTCTAACTTCACGCGTGGTTGAGTGGTTTTGACGTAGTTGTGTCGTGTTCATTGTGCTTTGAGCAGGACCCTTCAGTGACTAAAAGATCATTTTGTCTAAAGCTTCAAGTCTTTTTGTTTTAAAAGTTAAACCAGCGAGAGGTTTTTTTTAAACTAAATATATTTCAAATTTAAAATGAAAGTTTTCATTTTCAAAGCTCAAAACGTACCTGGTGAAGCTTGACTTTTGAAAAGTTTAAAATTCAAAAACTGAGATTAAAATTTTAAACATTATTCAAATTCAAAGTTGACAAAACCCATTGCAGTTTTAGGTTTAATTAATAAAAAATAAATACTCACACGTTAACTGACTCAGCCTTAGAACGTCGACGCGCCGCCGTGTCGCGTAAATGTGCGTAGGAATTTTATTGACAAAAAGACGCAAAAAAAAATAATAATAATAAAATAAATAAATAATAAGAAACATAAAATCTTAATTAAAAAATAAGAATAATCTATTACAGTGGAAAAAAATTTAACAACGAAAGGATAAGAACAAGAATATTGAAGAAAAAACGAGATAAATACTGATAATAATAACAATAATAATAATTATTATAATGTCACTAATACTACTACTTCTACTACTACTACTACTACTACTACTACTACTACTACTACTACTACTACTACTACTACTACTACTACTACTACTACTACTACTACTACTACTACTACTACTACTGCTGCTACTACTAATACTACTACTACTACTACTACTACTACTACTACTACTACTACTACTACTACTACTACTACTACTACTACTACTACTACTACTAACAATAATAAGAATAATAAGAAGAATAATAAAAATAATATTAATAATAATAAAAATAATAATAATAATAATAAAAATAATAATAATAATAATAAAAAGAATAATAATAATAATAATAATAATAATAATAATAATAATAATAATAATAATAATAATAATAATAATAATAATAATAATAATAATAATAATAATAAAAATAATAATAATAATAACTATAATAATAATATGAACACCAAAAAAATGATAACAAAGTAAGAAGAAAAGACAGAAAGAAGAATAAAACACGATTTGAACGCTGATAAAAACATCGAAATAAAGAAGAAAAAAACGACGCGTGGGAGGCTCAGCTACGTATTCAAAAGCCCTCCAAAGCAATAAAATCCTCTTAAAAGTTCATTTTAAGCACGAAGTTGGTTTATAAAAGACGCCGCTATAAGCGCCATGGAGGCGTGACTCACTGGAGTGGCTTTGTGAGAGGTTGTAGTAAAGCCATTCACAAACTCACTCATTCAACTTTTTTCATTCAATGTCCTATCGTCTTCGCAGACTATTGCGTTCATAGCTATTCTAATCGGTTAGAGTTGTTATTTTTTTGTTATTATTTATTTGTTTTTTTGTTATTATTTAATTGTGTTTTTGTTATTATTTATTTGTTTTTTGTTTTATTTATTTATTTGTTTTTGTTTTATTTATTTGTTTGTTTTTGTTTTATTTTATTTTTTTTGTTTTGTATTTTTATTATTTATAGTTTTATTATGCCATTGTTAATTGAAAGCTATCAAAACCATCATGACTCAAACAGCTCTTTTACTTTCAAATTTATCTGCCACATACTTTATTTATTACTCTTTTTCACCTGTCTTTTAGCTCTTCCATTCATCCACTCTCAATCAATCCCTCCATTCATCCACTCTCAATCAATCCCTCCATTCATCCACTCTCAATCAATCCCTCCATTCATCCAATCTCAATCAATTCTTCCATTCATCCACTCTCAATCAATCCCTCCATTCATCCAATCTCAATCAATCCTTCCATTCATCCACTCTCAATCAATCCTTCCATTCCTCCACTCTCCATCAATCCCTCCATTCATCCAATCTCAATCAATCCCTCCATTCATCCACTCTCAATCAATTCTTCCATTCATCCACTCTCAATCAATCCCTCCATTCATCCACTCTCAATCAATCCTTCCATTCATTCAATCTCAATCAATCCTTCCATTCCTCCACTCTCCATCAATCCCTCCATTCATCCAATCTCAATCAATCCCTCCATTCATCCACTCTCAATCAATCCCTCCATTCATCCACTCTCAATCAATCCTTCCATTCCTCCACTCTCCATCAATCCTTCCATTCATCCACTCTCCATCAATCCCTCCATTCATCCACTCTCAATCAATCCCTCCATTCATCCACTCTCAATCAATCCCTCCATTCATCCAATCTCAATCAATCCTTCCATTCATCCACTCTCCATCAATCCTTCCATTCATCCACTCTCCATCAATCCTTCCATTCATCCAATCTCAATCAATCCTTCCATTCATCCAATCTCAATCAATCCTTCCATTCATCCACTCTTCAGCCAATCATCTTCTACCACCCACTCTTCAGCCAATCTTCAGCGGCATCAATGCAATTGGCATTGGAGCTCCTCTTCACGGAATCGTGCTCGGAGGCCGTTTTTATTGTCGTTATGATCGTCTTTCTTTGTGTCACAACCATTTCTAATTTAGCCTGCCTTCCTTCAACGTCGTCAAGCACTTGGCCACACACAAACTTTGTGACTTTTATTGTGAGGCTGCATCCATTATTCAGGCAGTTATAACAGCCAGATTAAACGTTACTTCAATGCAGTTAAAAATATCGACGTTTCCTTACCATAGCGACTCTAGAGGCTGAACAACAAACATTATAAATCATACGTGCCAGCATTGAATCAACAGTACACTCAAGTGGGTACGTAATACGATCCTCCAATCATGCAATACACTAACTTTCCTCTTTCACTATCTGAGTGACAATGCAGTAACTTATATGAGTGGCCCCCTCTCTCTGTCGCTTTCTCTGTCGCTCTCTCTGTCGCTCTCTCTGTCGCTCTCTCTGTCGCTCTCTCTGTCGCTCTCTCTGTCGCTCTCTCTGTCGCTTTCTCTGTCGCTCTCACTGTCGCTCTCTCTGTCGCTCTCTCTGTCGCTCTTTCTGTCGCTCTCTCTGTCGCTTTCTCTGTCGCTCTCTGTCTTTTATTTTTTCTCTTTGTTTCTTCTTTTCTCTTTCAATCCACAATTGCCGCCTCTGCAATCCACACCTGTTCAAGCCGTCTACACCTTTTTCATTGATAAATTCGAAGCTTTCCAAACAACCACCTGGTGATTAAAGGTTCATTGTCTTATCAATAAGTTCAGACAACTTCCTATCAGCAAAAACAATCTGGTCTTCTCTTATCCAAACCCAGCAGCTTTAATCACAGTTCAAAACTAGTCATAATTCATACCCAAACACAGCCCTTATATACCCATAAACCAATTTCAACTACAATACCTGCTCAACCCTAACCCAATTTCACCACAGCCCAACTCATATCAATCTTTACCTCAACAACAAGCTGCAAGTCTCTTCGAGCATTTCACCTCGAGCAAGCATCGCTACAAAGCCATAAATAACGCCAATTATAGCAACATACAAGCTAATTTCTGTCATTATTCTTATCTACCTCATCGGAAAGCTCCCGACCGAATGAAGGTGATGATGACCTTCCAAACTTACACCTTGAATTCAATACAAATCGATACGGTCCGAAATACAATACAATACAATAATTCCAAAATAAATCGAAATACAACAACAAAAAGCTTTAATTAAAAAACAAAAATTTTGAAAGTTGATAAAAAAACAAAAAATAATAATAATAATTATAAAAAAAATTATAATAAAAAAAACATTAAAAAATATAAGTAAAAAAAATTATAATAAAAAAATATTTTACAAAAAAGATTTGGAAAATTCCTATCAAATTCTTTGCTTCAGTTGCTTTCAAGACTGAAGATTTTCATGAAAAACTTTTTACAGTTCTTCATTTTTTTAAATTTTTTTAATTTTTTTTAATTTTTTTGTTTTTTAGTTGCGTTTTTGCCTTTCCTGTGTATGCTATGTTTCCAGTGAGTGATCAATCACTTTGCTTCAGCATCATCGTCACGTAATCTGTCGTATGTTGCTGCATTCCTATTTATACTGGAACAATCGCCTGCACATTAAACCACTGGAACCTTGCAAGCACCACAAATTCTTTTACCTTGAACACTAAAACCACAATGATAACCAAAGTATTGGAATGTTCTTAACCACCACAACCGCCGCCACCACCACCACCACCACCACCACCACCACCACAACCATCACCACCCCCACCACCACCACCACCACCACCACAACTATCACCACCCCCACCACCACCACCACCACCACCACCACAACCATCATCACCGCAACAATCACCACCACCACCACCACCACCACCACCACAATCATCACCACCACAACAACCCCCATAACCGCTACCACAACAACCATCACCACAACCACTACCACAACAACCACCATCACCCCAACCACCACCAAAACCACCACCACAACTATCAACAACTAAACAACAACACCGTACCACTAACGACCAACGCAACAACACACTCTTTCAGACTTCTCGACGACCGAGGCAAACAACCCTTCATCGACGAAGCGACCAAGCTTAAGCTTCTCCACAGAGAAGCTCACCCTGAGTACAAATACCAGCCTCGCAGGAAGTGTAAGTCCGTAACGTCGTCTAGTTTCGTCACTTCTTCATCTGACGGCGGGGGTTCGAAACTCGTCAGTGGCACTTTGTCTGGTGGCTACGGAATGGTGGCAGGAATGAAGAAGGGGTATGACAGAAGTGGCTATGATGAGGTGTCCATTGGAGAAGATGACGAAGAAGAAGAAGAAGAGGGTGAAGAGGGCTTGCAAAATGGAAAAAAAATTAAATTAAATGTTGATGACGTAGACGAGATGAGTTGTTGGAAGGCGAGTAACAAAAACAACAACAACAACAACAACAACAAGATTGAGAAAAGCTCACACAAACACAACAACCACTACAACGACTTTTTGTATGAAATTTGTGACTTGAAAAAAAACGAAAACGACGAAAACCAATACGGCCTGCCTTATTACTACAACAACCACAGCGGCAACAGCGACAGCAAGCAACGTGTCGCAACCACAAGCAAACCTGATAGCGGTATCATCAACACAAACGCCTCAGACATTTCCATTCATCGTCATGATGACAGACTGCATGAAGGTTAGCACGCAATTACAGACTCCGAAACTATCTTAATCTTTATGGCCACTTGTCGTGATCTATTTAAATTATATTCAACTATCAGTTGTTTTTTATATTACTATTTTTGTTTTTTTTTGTTTTTATTATCTTAATATTTCAGTTCTTATTTGTTTTTCATATTTATATATTCAATTTTATTTGGATTTATAAATTGTGTTAAATTTTTCCAATATTTGTCCATTTTATTATTATTTTTTAAAAACTTTTTATCATACTAAATAATATGTCCGTCTCAGTGATTGAACTGTTACTCATACCTTTATGCCAGAGTTTACTATTTTCTTTTCGAAAAATTGTTTGAATAATTAAGAAAACTTTCTACTCTTTCCAAACCATTGCAGGTTATACAACTAAAGACCCATACGCCGCCTCAGCACTTCCTCCTCTCTTCAACTTGACAGCAACCACCACCACTTCTACTACCACTCCTCCAGCGGGTGTTACCACGACAAGTCTTTCAAACGCCACAGAAAATCCACAAACCTCAAACCTACTGGAGCAGTCCTTGTTGCTGGCCAACAACTACAACTACTACTACTGCAACAACATCAGTGTCAACTCACACATTCCAACTGAAGACAATATCAACAACTACTACTACTTCCACTACAACTCCAACAACAACAACATCAACAACGAAGCCAACAACAACTATTACTATGACTATTACAAAAACTGTTTTAACAATATCTTCACTGAAGGCCACCTTGGGAACTATGACACGAACAACACTACCAACCACATCAACAACTTCCTTCAAGAGTACCATCCGAGCATCAAACCACAAAACGACCAACAACTTATATATTTTCTGCAACAACAACAACAGCAACAACAACACCACCAACAACAACAACTCCATCCTCTCCTTTCTGCTTCGGACATCAAAACTCCCCCAAAGTTGGCTGATAATCGCACCACTTGTGACCAAATCTCTCTCCAAACTCACATAGACTCGATCGATTACAACAACAACGTTAACAACAACCACATCAACAACAGCAGCAGCAACAACAACAATGATATCAACAACAGCAGCAACGACAACAACAACAACGATATCAACAACAGCAACTATCCAAAGATCAGCAACAACCTTTTGACAACAAGGCCCTTCGATAACCTATGGAACTCTTACGGTGCGGACGTGGATGATTACTACAAGACCTACGCTACTAACTACAGCAACAACAACAATCACAACAGCAGCAGCAACAACAGAAACATCAACAACATCAACAATAATAGAAACATCCACAACAACAGAAACAGCACCAACATCAACGGCAATAACGACAATGATACTAAAAATAACTATGACGACATTAACAACAATAAACACAACACCATATTCAACCATAATTCCAATAATTATTTATCAAGCATTGATCCTTTCAAGTATTCCGTTTGAAGAGTTTTTTTGGACTACCTTCTTTGTTAACTCCCGAAGCAATCTGATGACACCTTAAAACTGAAAGTAGAACTCTTTCTGATAGAAAAAAAATTTTTTTTTTTAATTTAAAAACAAGTTGAAATTGTTTCAGTTCGATTTACATAATTTTTTTCTCAAAAATTGACATTCAAAAATCTCAGTAAAAATCCGATTCATTTCAATGGTTCGTTTCCAGCACACCACAAACACTTGTACAACCATCGTCCTTCCATCATGCCTGAAGCTTCTTTTTCAGTTTTTTTTTTCTTTTTTTGCCATCTTCTTTTTTTTTCATTTTTTTTTAATTTTTCAATCTTTTTTTCATTTTTTTTAATTCTTCCTCTTCATTCTTCTTCTTTTCTTCTTTCCTCCTTTTTCATCGTTTTTTTTCTTTTTCCTCTCCAAATTTTTTTCTATTCTTTTTTTTCTTCCGTGTCATTATTCTTCACCCTTCCTTTCTTCCTTCACCACCTTCTTCTTATTTTTATTTTTTTTATTCCTCCTCTTCCTTCTCTTTTTCTGTTCATCCCTATTTTAATATCCTCTTCCTCTTTCCCTTTCTCCCTTCTCTTCTCTTCTTACTCTTTTTCCTTCTTTTTACTTTCAACTTCCCAATTTTATGACTTCCAAAAGCCTAGCTAACTGTTAGCTTTCTTGTTCCGATAATTTAACACAGTTGAGTTTTTCAACCTTTTTCAAACATCTTGTGTGTGCTTGACATTTTGAAATCAATAAAGTGATTCAATCACGCCCAACATCTTCGAAACAACTCCCTTTAAACAATACAATACAATACAATACAATACAATACAATACAATACAATACAATACAATACAATACAATACAATACAATACAATACAATACACTATAATACAATACAATACAATACAATATAATACAATACAATACACTATAATACAATACAATACAATATAATACAATACAATACAATACAATACAATACAATACACTATAATACAATACAATACAATATAATACAATACAATACAATACAATACAATACAAACACGAAGAGTATTGTAGTGGCATTAACCCCGTAGGGTTTCGAGGCCACAAAACGCTGAAAGACGTTTTTCAATTGTTCTGATTAGATTATATTTAAAAATGCTTCGCTGTTAAGCAAGGTTAAGTCTGTGGTTAAAAACTTAAAATCTTACAAAATAAGTTATAAAAATAAGTCAAAGCTATAAAAAAGAGAAAAACAATAAAAAATTATACAAAACAATGAAAAAAAGATTAAATTTAACAAAACAATACAAATCGGTACAAATCGGTACGTATTCAGTTGTTCACACAGCCATAAGAAGTCAAGCTGGCAACTATGAAGATCAATCGCTCAAACAAATCACACGCGTTATAAAATAAAAGAAATAATAAGAATAAAAATAGGAAAAAAAAATAGAACAATATTAAGTATTGTCAGGTATAAAAATAATACCGAGTGTTAAGTAGGCGAGTGTGTGGTTGTGTGCTGATTACGTCATCATGCGCATAATTTAAGTCATAAATAAATGTCAACAACAACAAACACTGAAAGGGCAGGATCTTGAGGATAGAAAAATAAATAATAAAAACAACAATGATAAGAATGGGTTATATGTTTATGATACGAACAGTTACGAATAATAAAAATAAAAACATACAAAGCATAAACAATAAAAAAACAACAAAACGGAGTTAACGCCACTATAAAAACATTCATATTTGTTTTGTATTGTATTGCAACAATAGCAACATTAGCCTAAACTAAGAACAAAAAAATATCAACAAAAACAATAATAAAAAGAGTACAAAGATAAAAGAACTCAGACCATTTTATTAATTTCTTTATAGTTTTTTATTGAGTTCCAGTGCAAAACCTAATGAGTCAGCACCCTCCCGAGTACTTCCACTAAAGATTTGCACCTTTAATACTCTACCGAAACTAGTACTCCACACTTGTCGGTGCATGTCTCAAATGCAGGAAGACGTCATAATTCTCATGAAATTACAATGAAAATTATAATTATATAACGTTTACTTTAGAATCAAGCAGGTGTTGTTCGAATCTTGAACTAGACGCCAAGACCGCTCGATCGATTACATGAACACCAGTGAGATCATCTTGGCGTTTGTGCATTTGTGGAAACAAATCTTGTTGCGAAACAATACAATACAATCTTATACAATACAATAAATTGAAATACAATACAATAAAACACAATACATCACAATACAATACAAAATAATAAAATACAATTCAATACAATGCAATGCAATGTGAAACAATAGAATTCAACACAATACAATATCATACAACACTATTATGATACAATACGATAAAATAAAATACAATAAAATATAATATGATAAGATAAACAACAATAAAAATCAATACAATACAATACAAAGAAAATAAATACAACTACGAACGTTTTTGGCTCTTAAGCTTTCTTTATATTCTTTGATATGCAGTTGAAAGATTAGTTAACAATAAGAATGTTAAAAATTCAGAGTTAAAATTTTTAACTTAAAAATTAAAAAAAAATATTTCCAACAACAGTGACTTTTCGGTCGCTTCGAAGGAATTTCCATTCAAAGCGAAACTGCCAAGCTACCAATCATGTGATAACAAGGATTTTTTTCAACATAAACTAACTGAATAACGAAAACAAAAAATGTTCATTGGAATTCTCAGTTGAAACTCCCATCTCATTGAACTCTCATTTCAAATCCCTATTAAACCCTTATTGTCCAAATCTCCTTAAAAAGGCATAATTGGAAACCTCATAAGGGTCTCCAGTGAAGCCCTCTGATCCAAGCCACCCCCCAACCTTTACCCCCCCCCCCCCCCCCCTCCCTAGTAAACCTCCTTTCGGAGTTCATCACTCGCAACAACATTCACATGCGGGGTGGCTGCTTATCTGCCACTGTTGTCTCAGTCCCGCCTCTCCATTCATTATCCCTTGCTGCACCACGGCATCAAAGGACAAGCGTTGATAAGAGAATACTTCTTTGATAAAACTTGTGTGTGAGTGTGTGTTGGTGTGTGTGAGTGTGTGTGAGTGTGTGTGTGTGTGTGTGTGTGTGTGTGTGTGTTGGTGTGTGTGAGTGTGTGTGAGTGTGTGTGTGTGTGTGTGTGTGTGTGTGTGTGTGTGTGTGTGTGTGTGTGTGTGTGTGTGTGTGTGTGTGTGTGTGTGTGTGTGTGTGTGTGTGTGTGTGTGTGTGTGTGTGTGTGTGTGTGTGTGTGTGTGTGTGTGTGTGTGTGTGTGTGTGTGTGTGTGTGTGTGTGTGTGTGTGTGTGTGTGTGTGTGTGTGTGTGTGTGTGTGTGTGTGTGTGTGTGTGTGTGTGTGTGTGTGTGTGTGTGTGTGTGTGTGTGTGTGTGTGTGTGTGTGTGTGTGTGTGTGTGTGTGTGTGTGTGTGTGTGTGTGTGTGTGTGTGTGTGTGTGTGTGTGTGTGTGTGTGTGTGTGTGTGTTTCATTTTTATTCTTCTTTTCATTTATATATTTTTATTTTTTTGTGTGAAAGTTAAAATAAATAGCCGACAAGAAATTTTTTTGTAGTATGTAAAAAATCTACAACAAAAGTAATAAAAACAAAAAATAACAACAAAAATAATAAAATCAAAAAAATTAAAAACAAAAACCTTAACAACAAAAATCTTAACAACAAAAATAATAACAAAAAAATACCAATGAAAATAATAAGAAAGAATAATAATAATAAAAATAACGAAATAAATAACAAAAAAAAGAATAATAATAAAATGTAAAGAAAAAGAATAAATTTTAAAAACGATTCCGACAAATAGTAAAACATTGAAATTTCCCATTGAAAACACTCAATATTCAATTTAAAAAAAAAGTTAAAATTAAGCTCTTCAAAAATAATTAAAATTAATTGTCATTTTAATACTCAAAAATAATTCAATTACCCATTTAATTATAAATTTAACCAATAAAACTGATTAATTGTGCATAGCGTACGAGATTTGCTATAACAGAAAACAACATTGACAGTTTTTAAAAGCGAAAGACACAATACAGGCCGAAAGTTAAAAAGAGCCAGGTTATTCAGATACAAGCATCAATGAAGTTGACAAAACCATTACGTTTTCAATTGCCGCTTCAAAAGATTGCATTTTTCGATTATTTTTTTCAACCTAAAAAACAAACCAGTTTCACTTTAATCGCTAGGTGTCTGAGCTTTGTTCAAAACACAAGCTTCATTTGCGTAGTTGTACTGTTGACTTGTTTTTGAAGTTTCACCTCAGGGTTGTATTTGAATTGAATTTGTTGCTTCTTAAACCGAAAAGTTTTTTGAAACAAAAATTTCTTTTCAAGTTTTTGTATTTCTCATTGTTTTCAAAATCTCAAAGCTTGCTGTTCACAAGAGGTGCATACACTAGTAAGCTGAATATCATCTTGAATCAAATCTAATCCAATGGAGGAATTTGTACAGCACTGGTTACACACTGTTCAAAGTCTCTTGAAGTGCGTCAAATCGGGTAGCTGTTAGGAAACTCAAATCTGTAAGAATCTTCGATGGGTGCTCACTCAGCATGATAACGAACTCTGAAAACACGATTCAAACACCCTGGAACATTACATTGAGGAAGTTGAGGGAGAGTGCAGTATGAAACAATGTAATATGATAAAATACAAAAAAATGCATACAAAAAAGCTACAAATAATACATAAAGTTGTCATACATTGGTCATATTGTGTTGCACCTTATTGTGTTGTATGCTTTGTATTGTATTGCATTATATTTGAATGTAATTTTTCTATATATTGTATCGTATTTCATTTTACTGTTTTGTATCGTATTGTATCGTATTGTATCGTATTGTATCGTATTGTATCGTATTGTATCGTATTGTATCGTATTGTATCGTATTGTATCGTATTGTATCGTATTGTATCGTATTGTATCGTATTGTATCGTATTGTATCGTATTGTATCGTATTGTATCGTATTGTATCGTATTGTATCGTATTGTATCGTATTGTATCGTATTGTATCGTATTGTATCGTATTGTATCGTATTGTATCGTATTGTATCGTATTGTATCGTATTGTATCGTATTGTATCGTATTGTATCGTATTGTATCGTATTGTATCGTATTGTATCGTATTGTATCGTATTGTATCGTATTGTATCGTATTGTATCGTATTGTATCGTATTGTATCGTATTGTATCGTATTGTATCGTATTGTATCGTATTGTATCGTATTGTATCGTATTGTATCGTATTGTATCGTATTGTATCGTATTGTATCGTATTGTATCGTATTGTATCGTATTGTATCGTATTGTATCGTATTGTATCGTATTGTATCGTATTGTATCGTATTGTATCGTATTGTATCGTATTCTACTGCGTTGTATCGAAGTATACTGTTTTTTATTGTATTGTATCGTGTTATAGTGTATTGTGTTCTATTTTATTGTTTTGTTATGTATTGTATTGTATTGTATTGAATATTATTTCATAGTATAGTGTTGAATTGTTTTGTATTGTATTGTATTGCTTGCAGGTCAATGATGGCAGTGCATGCGAGCGAGCATGGCGAGAGAGTTCGCACCAGCTCCAGTAACAGCTCATCTTCTGTGGGGTTACCTTTCTCCCTCCGTCTGTCTCTGATGGCCTAGGAGGCCTGTGTTGGACCCTGGTCAGGTATCATGAAGAGTCGAGAGACCTTGGTGCCTGAGTAGAAGCTGCTAAACTTCCTATTGAGTTATTGGTTATTCAAATTATACACAACACCTTAGGAGCCGTTTAAAGCATTTTTTTATTTACAAAATGTCTACCTTTGAACGTTCAGGTCTGTTTGTAATTTCACGTGTACATTAGGAATGAAAAGAGTAAGGATGGATGGACAACAGACGAAATGACAAAAGAAAGCAGAGGGACATACAGAAGGATTGAACGAGACACAACATCCGGTTGTGACTGTTTCAATGACGTATATCTTTTGAAAGACTAACAAAGGCTGTAAATTAGAGAAGATATTCTATCTGAGCTGATCTTTTTTAAATATTCGTTCATTATCAAATCAAATGCATACATACGCTGAAAATGTTGCAAAAGATGGCGCGCAATCAATGTAATAGAAGCCAAAATTGAACTTAACAATAACTGAATGTTGTTTTATCATACATTTGTATAGCGCTAAACAT
>OX387254.1:8228363-8278363 GCA_947562095.1 Branchellion lobata | reverse complement strand
AAGCAGCTGGGCTCTTAAATAGTGCACTCTTGTCTTTTTCACCTTCCAGTGCTTCTGTTGTCACTAACAAACGCATAGAGTTGAGAATAAAAGCAGTTTTGCAGCACGAGTAAATTCCCTGTGAAGGCTCCATAAAAAATAATGAAAGGTCTAAGCCTATGCTCAGAGCTCTAGCTCATGATAGATGCATGATATATGATATATGCATGATATATCATCACACACAAGGCTCAGGCCATAAACATGAATGGCAGATTGAACATGCGGTCGAAGATTGTATAATGGAAATTTGATGATGCACACTCTGTAACATTCAATAACCTTCTGACTTGCAGACGATTAGAAAAACTAATCGGAATAGTTGAATGATAAAAATAATTTAATAATAATAATAATTTAATAATAATAATATTTTAATAATAAAAATATTTTAATAATAAAAATATTTTAATAATAAAAATATTTTAATAATAAAAATATTTTAATAATAATAATATTTCAATAATAATAATATTTCAATAATAAAATTAAAGAAAGAAGAAAATATGTCTGAGAAATGACAGCCCAAGATCCATTTGGAAATAGAACTCTTGAAAAAAGTCCAAACGTGGAAGTGGGATAAAAATACTTGAGAATGACGAGAAGACATCACTACGTCATGCTGACGTCACTTCTCTTGTCGTTTTGCTATTGAAAGTTTTATCGAAAAATCTAGAAGAGGATGAAGTTAATAAGGATAATGAGGAATGAATGAGCTAAACCACTAAGTACATGAATAAGTATGAGAATGATTGAGTGAAGGAAGGATGAATGAATAAGGAATGAATGAATGATGAATGAATGAATGAATGAATGAATAAGGAATGAATGAATGATGAATGAATGAATAAGGAATGAATGAATGATGAATGAATGAATGATGAATGAATGAATAAGGAATGAATGAATGATGAATGAATAAATGAATGAATGATAAATGAATGATAAATGAATGAATGAATTAATGAATGAATGAATGAATGAATGAATGAATGAATGAATGAATGAATGAATGAATAAATAAATAAATAAATGAATGAATGAATGAATGAATGAATGAATGAATGAATGAATGAATGAATGAATGATGAATGAATGATGAGTGAATGATGAATGAATGATGAGTGAATGAAGAATAAATGAATGAATGAATGAATGAATGATGAGTGAATGATGAATGAATGATGAGTGAATGAAGAATAAATGAATGAATGAATGATGAGTGAATGATTGATGAATGAACGACTAAATTCAAACAAAAATGAATGACTGAATGAATGACTGAATGAATGACTGAATGAATGAATGAATGAATGAATGAATGAATGAATGAATGAATGAATGAATGAACAAACAATCGAATTTGAACCACGATGAGAAAACAAAAAAAATTTAAAAATAACTGCAGACGATTCAAGGTAGATAAAGAATATAAAAATTACTGCTGTCTGACTAAAGGAAAAATTCCCGAGCGACAGATTCGATCGTTGCATGCTTTAGCACGGAGGTTCATGGGAATATAGGGGAGAATGATTGAACGGGGCAGATTGGTCGAATGAAGGAGATAAAGAAAGACATGAAGGAGATAAAGAAAGACATGAAGGAGATAAAAAGGCCTTAAAACAGTATATCTATTTTTGGTTGTTCCATGGTTATTTAATTAAGGGCATAATGGAGCGTTTGAAAATCGAATGAAATAGTAAAAAGTAGAAAGTTGAAAATACTGAATCAAACATGCCAGTATTCAAAAGGGTGTGAGTGAACGAGGAGTATAAGGGGTTAATTAATAATTAGGAGGAGTATAACCAATTTGGAAAGTAATTGAGTCAGAAGACGCTTCATTAAAAGTGGAATTATCTCGAAAAAGTCAACTAAGTTGAGAGATAGATACAATACAATACAATACAATACAATACAATACAATACAATACAATACAATACAATACAATACAATACAATACAATACAATACAATACAATACAATACAATACAATACAATACAATACAATACAATACAATACAATACAATACAATACAATACAATACAATACAATACAATACAATACAATACAATACAATACAATACAATACAATACAATACAATACAATACAATACAATACAATACAATACAATACAATACAATACAATACAATACAATACAATACAATACAATACAATACAATACAATACAATACAATACAATACAATACAATACAATACAATACAATACAATACAATACAATACAATACAATACAATACAATACAATACAATACAATACAATACAATACAATACAATACAATACAATACAATACAATACAATACAATACAATACAATGCAATACAATACAATACAACACAATACAATACAATACAATACAATCAAATACAATTAAAGAATATTTGGTTAATATTATAAATTGATTAATTTAAAAAATGAGTAATTAGTATAATGAAATATAAATAATCCCCACCTTTCAATTAAATAAGGATAACTAATTGGGAAGCTAATTAAGAAAATTTGAATACCTTCCGTCACTCACAAGCGAACAAGCTGCAATGGAGTATTTGTGTTATGTCTAATTAAAGTGCCAATGGCTCTGTGTTGTCGTCTGCACTTCCGAGGGTTAAACTATTAGCCGCATGTCACTGAGCATGTCGGATGTATTGTGTCTGTGTGTTGATGTGGATGTGTGCACGTGATAAATTTGGTAGAGTGGTGTGTGTGGTGGTGGTGTGGTGGGTGGTGGTGTGATGGGTGGTGGTGTGGTGGATGGTGGTGTAGTGGATGTTGGTGTAATGGGTGGTGGTGTGGTGGTGTGGTGGATGGTGGTGTTGTAGTGTATGTTGATGTGGTGTGGTGTAAGTGGTACCTTTCTGGATGTTGTAATGGTGTTGGTAGAAACTACAAAGGGTCAGTGGTGGTAGGAATGGTGGTGATAAGACTAGTGTAAATATGATGGTTGTTGGGGTAGAAGATATGGTGCTGGCTGCAGTAAAGTTTGTGGACGTGTGGTTCTTGTGTGGTGGAGATGATGTGGTAGGGGTGCCATTCAAAAAGTATAGAAATGTGATAGAAGTGATGGCGAGCGATTTCAAATGTAGTAACCGTGAGGTGTTTATGATAGGATTGGCTTTATTATTGTGATGTGTTGTTGATATTGCTGTGTCTCAGAGATATAGAGGTAAGAATGCTAATGAAAAAATTCTTCGTAAGCTGCTTTCAATGAAATCTGTTTGTTATAGATGCTACTTCTAATTATTCTCACCATCATCATTCCACAGAGCTTTACATAAATTTCAGTCTCAAGTGAAAAAGACGTATCTTCAACCACACATAGACAAACAAACACATAAAAACGTACAAACACTCACGAACAAACAAACACCCACAAACAAACAAACACCCACAAACAAACAAACACCCACAAACGTACAAACACTCACAAACAAACAAACACATACAAACGTACAAACACCCACAGACAAGCAAACACTCACAAACAAACAAACACAGCAAGTGAATATTTCGTCATCAATGCAACACACGAGAAAGACTCAAACAAACCAGCAGCTACCAGCACAAACACTTTCTCGAACAAAAACAAGAAAACCCTCGTTGAGATCAAAAAAGTTAAAACTTTCAAGGCGAAAGTCCTCTTCAAGCACCTCACTGAACTGGAAACAGCGTCAGCAGACACCCAAGCTGACCAGGGCACAAAGAGTTGACAACAAAAAGATAACCAAGAAAAAGAAGAAGAGAATAAAGATGACTTCGAAAAAGCACAAGACAATTCGCTTCGGCCGGCAAAAGCGACTGAGGCTGAAAAAATCAAGGCGAAGGCCTCTCTTTTCGACCAGTGCGGACTGCAACAAGAAGACTCTGCCCTTCCTGAACAGGGATCAACTGCTCCTGTGTCAGAGGAACTACCAGCTGATGCCTTCTGTGGTAGAAGCAGCCACCTCTTCGCTGGAAGTGTGCATGAGGCTGTTTGAAGGACGCCGCTGGAACTGCACCTCTCTTGCTCGGGCGCCCAACTTTAAGGCCGATCTCAAGGGAGGTTTGAAGCTTTTTTGAAGTGTTTTTTTATTTTTTGAATAGTTTTTTTCAATTTTTTTGAGAAAAATCTTAAATTGTTAATTAATTCAATTTTTTAAAGATTGTTTTGAATTAAATTTCGAACATGTCAGTTTTTTTCTATTTCGATTTTCAACCTTAAAAAAGTTAACATGAAGAAACTTTGAAAGGTCAATATCATTACCAGCTTCATCAGCCATACTTAGGCCAAAACACCAATGATCAGCGCCTTAGTTACTTGCCTTGGTGCTTCACAAATCAACTTTTGTAATAACAATAATAATATTATTATACTACCACTAACCACACTACCAACATCAGCAGCACCACTCCCAATTACAACAACAAAAACACAACAACAAAACTACAACAACATCAACAAAAACAACAACAACAACAACAACAACAACAACAACAATAACACTACAACAACACAACAACAATAACACTACAACAACACAACAACAACAACATTAACACTACAACCACAACGACAACAATAACAATACAACCACAACGACAACACCGCCACAACAACAACAACGACACCAATACCACCAACGACACCACTTTTCCAAAGGTAGTAGAGAACAAGCTTACGTGTACGCTTTGACGTCAGCGTTGTTGTTGCGTTACGTGGCAAGGTCATGTTCTCAAGGTCACATATCGAAATGCGGCTGTTATGATGAGGACGGAGCTAGAAGCCCATCCAAGCAAGTGGCTCGTGGTGGTGGCCACTACAGCGACAGCCACTTTAGTGACAACTACTACCACGACTTCAACTACCACTCCGACTACAATGCCTACAAGTCCTACCACGAACGAGACAACCATCAAGATTTTGGAAGTGTCAACACAGCCTACTACCAGCACAACAAAAATCATAAAAACCATGAGGGCTACAACAAAAAGCACCAGAAACCTGACAACAACTATTACAACAACTACTACGACAGTGACCACAGCAAGCCCTACAAACACTACACACACAAGAACACACTCAAAAGAAGAGAACAGGATGTGCGAACTGAATTCTCGTGGCAGGGCTGTGACGATGACGTCGAATATGCCGAGATGTTCTCAAGGTGGTTCACGGACATCCCATGGGTGAAGAAAAACCACACCAAACGACAAATGGCCAACAGACACAACAGCGCTGTGGGGAGAAAGGTGAGAGGGCATAGAAGGATGGGGCATGATGTGAGAGAGGGGGGTGTAAGAGGATGGGGTGAATGTGAGAGGGGGTGTAAGAGGATGGGGTGGAATGTGAGAGGGGGGGTGTAAGAGGATGGGGTGGAATGTGAGAGAGGGGGTGTAAGAGGATGGGGTGGAATGTGAGAGGGGGGGCATAGAAGGATGGGCAGAATGTGAGAGGGGGGGTGTAAGAGGATGGGGTGGAATGTGAGAGGGGGGGTGTAAGAGGATGGGGGGGAATGTGAGAGGGGGGGTGTAAGAGGATGGGGTGGAATGTGAGAGGGGGGTGTAAGAGGATGGGGTGGAATGTGAGAGGGGTGGGTGTAAGAGGATGGGGGGAATGTGAGAGGGGTGGGTGTAAGAGGATGAGGGGAATGTGAGGGTGAAATAAAAAATAATTTTGGAGTTAAAGTGGAGCTGAAAAGGTTACAGGGTTGGAGTAATGGAGTTGGAAATAAGGGAGATTGGAAGGATTTGTTGCAGATTTTGGTGTGGAAGGTGAGAACTGTGAAGATAAGGAAAAGTTGCGAAAGCTAGAGAGACATTAATCTCAAGGTGGGAAGAAGACTAATGATGAAGTGGGAGAAAGAAGAAAAGAGGAAAATGAATGATGAAAAAGGGAGTGATGAAATAGGAGATATAAACCAAAAGTTGATGGAAGAAAAAAATGAGGCGAAATGAAGAAAGAGATGGTGAGGTGGATGGAAGAGGGGATGGTGGAGTAGGATGAGGAAAATGGTGAAAGGTCATAAGGTCACGTGTGGTTGCATGGGTGTACAGAATGGCAAGTGATGAGAGGCGTCGTGTGAGATGCGGCCATGAAAATTATTTGATTGCTTATAATGAATAATTGCCCATAACCGAAACGAAAAAAACAACAATAAATAAATAGAAAAAAAATACACATACCAGAAAAATGTGACGAACAATGGCAATAGAAACAATACCCTTACAACTGTAAGAATTCTACTGAGTGCCGATGCTGCCTCAGAGCGTTCTGGAAGGAATTAGAGCAGCGATTGATGGAGTGGGGTGTGATGAAAGACGGTGTGTAACTAATTGGAAGGTTGTTAGGCATGGCGAGAGTGGTGATGAAGATGGTGTTGGTGGTGTTCATGTACCGGCTGCTGTTGTTGTTGTAGGTTACAAGGTTAGGGGTAGTAAAAAGGACGAATGACGGATAGAAAACAGGAAAAACAACAAAAACTCGAAAAAAAAACAAAAAAAACAAACGCCAACAACGACGACTATGAAAAAAACATAAGCAATTAGAAAATGACGATGGACGACTTGGTAGGAGAGAATATAATGGTGTGTTTATGAAACTAAAACAAAACGATCACACACGATACTTCACATAGAACTGCAAGCAGTCATCGTGTGAGCTGTTCAAATCCATCTTGATGCGAGGGTAATTGGAGGCACAGAGCTGTGTGGCTTTCATTGGTGGCTGGATTAATACGAATAGACTAGCGTTCAATTGCCTGTTGAGTGAAGAGCGCCCCCCGTTCTTGAGACGTAAAAAGCTCATCTCAATGCCGTCCCATCCGCCACCAGTCGGGGACATTAAAAATGTAATGAATAACCATGAAGTGATTACACAATATAACACAATACAAACAAGAATAGTTCCATAGAGGCGTTGACCCGTAGAGTATGTGAATTCTTGCCTTAGCTCTTAACAACACAAAGACCGAACACCTCGTGCTACAAACGTTACTTCAAACTGATTCTATTGATTATTGTCACCTCATAGCCACTCCCGTGTGTTAGTCAACAATTTCTGCACCCTAGAATGTTTAACTGGCTATTAGGAAACTAGGCAGCTGCTTGCATTCGAACCCCTGACTCACGGGCTTACTTCAGAGTGGTTTTAGTTGAAGAAACTCTGAATAGGAATTTGTTGGTTTTTTGAATAGGGATTTACGTGGAAATCGTGTTTGGATGTCTGAATAATGTAACTCGCTGACAATGAGATCGAGAGGGCAGGTATGAAAAGATGAATATGCTGCGAAAAAATAAAAGAAAAAATAAATAAAAATACAAAAACAAAAAGAACCCATGATAACATAGCAAAAAACGTAACAAAAAATAACACAAAAACAACTACATAACAAAGAAAAAACACTAATCACAAACAAACATACAACAAACAAACATACAACAAACATACAACAAACAAACACAACAAACAAACATACAACAAACAAACACAACAAACAAACACAACAAACATCCCCAGCTGACCATGGGCAGACTTCAAACGGAGTGCAGATGTCATGGAGCTTCTGGCAGCTGTTCAGTGCGCACGTGTTGGAAGGCGCTACCTGAGAGCCATCAGCTCGGTGGGACGGGCGAGGGGGATGAGGTAGACTTGGTGGAGGGGAGGCTGGTATGGTGAGAAGAAGGCTTGGGTGGGATGATAGTGGAAGTGTTATGGTGTGTTGGTTGTTTTGGGTGGTATGTGTGGTTTTGGAAGGATGGGGGAGTGGCGTTGTTGCTATAGTGCTATGGTTCTCTGTTGCTATGGTACTACAGGGACTGAAGTGGTGAAAGTTCCATAGGGGGATGTATAAAGGAAATATTAGGTTGGGAGTTTCATGGGTGGTTTGTGAAACAATGCTTCAGAATTGATGTTTTGTTAAGAGTGAGAAGCCAAGTGGATTTTTACACATAATTTCTCGTGCAATAGTCAATGATCAACCAATTATTTTAATTAATAAATTCATTTGCATAATCAAACCATGAAAATTAAAAATTTTCTTTCACAGGCCTTGAGCTGCAGAAGAAATACTTCACCGCTACAGAAGTCGACATGAAAACAAACAGAAAAACCAGAGAACGAAGGTCTATTAGATTCCGAACATACGGATTTGTTTTCCAATTTCACCATTAATTTTCTTCAATAAAATTTCCATTTTTCCACCTATTTTTTTAATTATATGCTCAATGAAACACCTTTATGGTGTCAAAATAGATGGAAAATTCGAAATAAAAAACTTCAACCTGAAACATTTTCAGGTACTTTTTGAATTTATAAAAATAAATTAAAAAAAAAAACTTAAAAATAGACTCACTCGCCATCTCATTGACCCGAAGCTGAAACCTAAAAATTTCAAAAGCACCGAAACCAGAAACCGCAACGCAAGAACTCCATTGCAGACTTGTGGCTCTGTTGCCTGTGAAGCGGAGTATAGACGCTCGGCAACTTATCTACACCTCCATCTCTTCGGACTACTGCCTCCCTGACCATAGTCTTGGCTCCGATGGAACCGCTGGAAGGTTGAGGCCTTTGTGGGGTGCTGGGTGTGGTGATGTTTGGATTTTTTCTGAAGTTTTCGACAGTTTTTCTTAGAGTTTTAGTTTTTTTTTCCAATGGATTTTGTGCAAATTTCTTCGGATTGAAGTTAAGGTTTTAATGATGTTCAAATATTGGATTAGCTTTAAATGAGCTTCCAAGTAGCTTTGCAGAACGAATTTAATAACCCCTCATTTCCCATTGACTATCGTCACAAAGCCATCACCCCCTCGTTATCCAACCATCCACCATCCACCAATCACCTATCATTTGGCTTACTCCCACCATTTCTCCAGTGATCTTCCACTTTCTCATTCCCCCATCCACCCATCATTGAGTCATCCACCCTTCCAACCATACATACAGCAATGTCTCGACTCCCGTACCACCCCCACACGTATAAATACTTCCTCTATTCCCAACAGACCAATAACCAACTAACACTCCAACCATTTCCACCAAACTCATAACCATTCCAACCACCCTACCAAGCTCATAGTCATCCCAACTTTTCATCACACCAGTCCCCCCAATCGTTCCAACCAGCCCCCAAAACACTCCACCATATCCACAAAGGACATGCGAAAAGGAAGCGAGTGGTTCGAAAAGTTGCAGATCGATGTGTTGCGGCAGAGGCTACGTGACGGAGAGGAGGGAGGTGAAGGAGAGTTGTGACTGCACGTACCACTGGTGTTGTGACGTCACGTGTAAGACTTGCGTCAAGCGCTTCGAGATCTACAAATGCAGATGAGCAGCGTGTGTCATGGTGATCGGAAGGCTGAAGTAAACGCTCGTTTCGTGGATGAAATAGAAAGAATACAACAAAAATATAAAATCACTTTGTCAAAAGTTCTGTGGAAGTTCTGTTGAGGCCTAGAAAGTCCGTCTTCGTGAATTTTCTACTTTGTGGTGTGAAGGAAAGAATTTGAGGTTTAGTTGTTCTAGTCTTTAATTAGCAGCTTTTAGATATTTTTTTTGTTTGTTCTCTGGGGGAATCAACTTGTTCAGTTGTTTTTTTTTTCAAGTTGCGTGCAAGCGTTCGGTGGATGAGTTTTGGACGAGTGATTCGGATTTTTTTTGCTCACTACAATTTAAAAATGAACATGTTTATAAAATCAAGTTATAAGTACCTTTCCAATTACTTCTCAGTTTGTTTTTTTTATTTTAAAATTCATTTTACTTTCTAAAAATAATTAAAATTTTCTAAAGGAAATCAAAAAGAATATGAAAACCGATTGTACATAGGTTTTTCTGAGCCTGTTTTGCGTTTAAATTGTTGCAGATAACGTTCAATGTTTTTTAAACATTCGCTAGGTGTTCAATAAAGCCATATTTCATTCGCTGACAAAGTTTTGCGTTTTTTTTCTTGCAAAAAAAAGCGTTTTTCATAGCTGAGAGTTGGAACTGTTTCAAGATTTGCAAATCGCGGAAAAAAAAATTTTTTTTCGAGTTGGCTAATTTATCGAATTTTTTCTTGCCGTCTCATAAGCCTAGCCGAGGCTCATAAAGTACTCATACGAAAAGAGTCATTTTTGAAGCAAAATAAAAATAAAAAAACAAAAAAAAATAATATTTTATAATAAAAAAATAGAGAAATATCTTACAATTGGCATTCTCCACTTGCGTGGTACGCGAACTGTTGTTGGTGCTTTGCGGCTTTGCTTAAACGACGAACCATGTGTACGAAAAAAGAGTTCCATATTGTTTTTATAACTTTTTCTCACAAATTTTGAGTTTTTTTTCTTTGAGAACTTAAGTAGTTTTGCAGTTGGGTAGAAGTTTTGCATTTTTGAATAAACACAAAAGATAATTGACGCCAGAAAAAACGATAATAATTTTTTCTTTTTCCAATAGATTGTTTACAACCTCAGCAACTATCAAGTCTCCTTAGAGCTGTTCTCAATTTGAAGGTTTGTTGGTAGAACTAATGTTGGAAGGGATGATGATTAAGAAAGCCATGACTGAGTTAACTATGAGTTGGCTGAATTGTTTCACTTTCAAACCAAAGTCGTTGAATTCATAAAGGTTAAAAAATTGGAATAAAATGACGACAGGAAACCTTGTGACTCAGCCGTAAAACATCGAACAAAAAAAATGATGACAGAACCGAAACAAGGATGACCTCAAAGCTAAATAATCCGAAGAAACTTAAAAAACAACAACAACAATAACAACAACAAAAACAACAACAAAAACAACAACAACAACAACTGAAGAAAACAAAACAAAAAGTTGAATAATTCGTTTGGTTGATTTGTTATTTAAAACGTCGAATAATTCAAAGTAAGAATCAATATCGAAAAAGAAAAAAAACTAAAAAAGACTAAAAATAAAAAAAATAATTAAAATATTAAATAATTGAACACAAAATCAACTAAGGAAATTACACTAGGGTGGAGATTTCACACTCAGTAGGCTCAGAGGCGATTTTTGATAAGTTGCTCAGAAGTTCGTCTTCGTAAAAAAAATTATCTTTCTTGTCTTTAGCTAACGTTGTGTTTTTGTTGAGTTGTTGTTGTTGTTGTTGTTGTTGTTGTCGTTGTTGTTGTTGTTGTTGTTGTTGTCGTTGTAGAGATTGTTGTTGCAGTTGTTGTTGTTGACTAAAGTGTTTTTGTTGCTGTTGCTGTTGTAGTTGTTGTTGTTGCAATTGAGGTAGTTGACTCTGAGGGACACTTTGAGGTTGTTGTGTTGAGAGGAAGGGTTGTGTGAGGAGGGCTGTGGAAGCGACACCAACATCCTTCTGTTGGAGAGAGCCCCACTGGACAGACAAACGTGGAGGAGTGGATGAGACCGTGGTGTTTGTGAGAACACCGTAGGTTGCCGTAGAACGGTGGTTGGGAGTTCCAGCATTGGGAGGAGTTGCTACAGACGTTTGGTTAAGGAGTGGACAAGAAAACTTAAGTTCAGAAGGTTCTGTGAAGCTTGTGCTAGTTTCTGTAGGCTGATGGTATTTGAGTAGTTGTTGCTGTTGATGCTGTTGTTGTTGCTGTTGTTGCTGTTGTTGTTGTTGTTGTTGATTTTGTTGTTGTTGTTGATGTTGTTGTTGTTGTTGATGTTGCTGTTGTTGTTGAGATGGAAATTGTTGGTAGTTGGAAGCAATCTTGAGATTAATAGCAGAAGCCGGAGAGGCCACTTGATGTGGTTTGGTTGACGCCTTGAGTGGAATCTCGTCTTCTTTTGTGTCTTTGGTCACGCTATTTATTGTTTTTTGACTATTTCTTTGATGCTGACTATCGGGTTTGAGTATGTGGTTTGAAAAATGGCCATTGTTGTTGTTGTTGTTGTTGTTGTTTGTTTGTTTGAAAAGGTTGTTTGTAGAAACGGCAAGATTTTTGTTAAAGAAAAAATTTCCTGTGTTGCTGAGCAATGGTTGGTTGCTGATGGGTCTGAGAGATGGTAGTTGGTGGTAGTTGTGAAGGCAAATGTTGTGTTGTTGTTGTTGTTGTTGCAGTTGTTGTTGTTGTTGTTTGAGTGAAGTTGGTGTTGTTTGTTGACGGTGTCGCAAGGACAACGTCTCCACAACATCATCAACGTTGGTTTCAAGTGAACGCTGCACAAATTGCTGTTCCTGTTGCATTTCGACGTGTTGCTCTTGTTGCTTGAGTTGTTGTTGGTGCGTTTGCAAGTGTCGTTTGGCTCTTCTCTTCTGAATAAAAACAGCAACAAAAACAACAACATTCAGCAACAACAACACCACTCCAATACTCACTGTCACCCCTAGTGGCACTTGAAATATTGAGAATATAAACAACGAGGAGGAAGTTGGTGATGTTGTTGTTGGAGACGCAAACAAACTTGGGAACTTGTCGTTTTTTTGAATAGATTTCTTGGTCTTTGCTTCAACGAAAAAATTTGTGTTTGTTTGGTTGTTGAGTACATTGTCGTCGTTGTTGTTGTTGTTTTTTCCTGTGTTGTTATTGTTATTGTTGTTGTTGTTGTTGTTATTGTTGTTGTTGTTGTTGTTGTTTTTGTTGTTACTTACGTTTAAAATTTCACCAATGATGCTGCGCTGGTCTTTTATAATCTCGTATATGTTGTTGCCGTTTCCACTAACTGCCTCTTTCTGCCTCTTCTTCATTGCCAGCTGCCGAACGAAGCGTTTGAAATCAAAGTTGTTGAGGCCTTGCAGATGAAACATCGTCTTCTCTCCAACCTCACACCACGCCTCTACGTCGGTGTATCCCTCCCCCCCCTTTTCACTCATGCCCTCACTGAATAAACCAGAATTGTTGTTGTAGTTGTTGGTGGTTTTGTTGAGTTTGTTGAAACTGTTGCTTATCTTGTTGCTGTTATGGTTGTTGTTTTTGTTATTGTTTGTCCTATTGTTATCAACATTATTATTAGTATTATCATTGTAATCAATTTTACTATTATTGTGAAGATTTTCATTTTTTGCGTTTGTGGTGGTGGTGTTGTAGGAAGAGGAGCAAAGGGAGTGGAAGGAGGCGTCAGAGGAGGAAGAAGGACCTTGAGAGAGGAGGTGTGGGATATGGTGGGACCAAACAGAGAGATGTTGATGCCTGAAGTGAGAAAGAATTCTGAGACCTCGAGGTCCTGTGGAGAAAGGAGGGGAGGTGATAGAACTGATAAGAAAAGAGGTGATCAGGGTTGGTGTGAAGGGCAGTGATGAAAGGTGGTTGGTAGAAGGGTGGTGTGGAAGAATGGTGTGAGTGGTAGCGTGGACTTGAGTGAGAGTTGTGGAGAAATAGGCAAAAGAGATAGATGAATGAGTCAATGAATAGAATAAGGTGAAAAGATGGGTGGATGGAATAAAGGATGGATGGAAGGATGGGGGATGGAAAGATAGGTGGATGAAAGGATGGGTGGTGGAGGGATGGGTGGTGGAGGATGGGTGGTGGAAGAACGGGTGTATGAAAAGATGGGTGGATGGAAGGATGGGTGGATGGAAGGATGGGTGGATGGAAGGATGGGTGGATGGAAGGATGGGTGGATGGAAGGATGGGTGGATGGAAGGATGGGTGGATGGAAGGATGGGTGGATGGAAGGATGGGTGGATGGAAGGATGGGTGGATGGAAGGATGGGTGGATAGAATGGGTGGATGGAAGGATGGGTGGATGGAAGGATGGTGATTTGTGGCGGTGGAGGAAGTGAGTTCGTTTGAAAGATACTTTCGTGAGGTGCGTTTAAAACATCAAATTATGAAGTCTTTAAAGCTTAAGTTTGCTTTTATGCAAAAATGATTGATTTAATTCAGAAACGACCGGAAATTTATTTATAATATTTGAAGAATATTTAGTGGAATCTTTGAAGTTGCTATTAATTTTGTCTTTTGCGAAGGAACTTTGGAATTTGTAAAAACATTTTTTGAGAATTTTTCGAAATTAAAAAAAAAACCAGAAGATGCGTAGTTCAGAGGGTGCTTCCACCAGCGAAAAATAATCAATTGCAAAGTTTTCTTCAGTCAAAGATCTTCCATTCTGATCGGAAGCTTCGGTAGAAGGGCACAGTACTTGGTTCGAAAATGTTGGAAGAAATGGAAAAGAAGGTGGATGAACGAACCTATGGAGGCATATTTCTGGTCGTTTATCTCATAACTGGGCCACTTGAACAGCGTGTTTGGGGCTCTGTTTTTCTGTTTCTTGTCCTTCTTCTTGTCTTTCTTTTTGTCTTCTTTGTGTTTTTTGTTCACTGGTTCTTTGCTTTTGTTCTCCTTCTTTGTACCCTCTCTACCCCCTCTTCGGCCTTCTTCCTTACCCTTGTTCCTGCCTCTGTCACTACTTCTTCCTCTTCCCTTTTCGTTCCCACCCTCCTTCCTGTAGTCCACATTCGGATCTCTGGAATGGATGAATTTTGAATTGAATAATGAAGTTTATACGCCTCCAAGAAAAAAAGCACAGACACGTCATCACAACCAACGCCGTCAGAGGTTGAAGGCAAGAAATTTAGGGCTGTACAAATTAGGAGACAAATTGAAACGATAACATCAACGTCACGTGACGGAAAACATTTTCTCATTACCACCATGCGGGCACCCCACTATTGTATAATGATGATGATGATGATGATGATGATGATGATGATGATGATGATGATGATGATGATGATGATGATGATGATGATGATGATGATGATGATGATGATGATGATGATGATGATGATGATGATGATGATGATGATGATGATGATGATGATGATGATGATGATGATGATGATGATGATGATGATGATGATGATGATGATGATGATGATGATGATGATGATGATGATGATGATGATGATGAAGATGATGATGGCGATAATAAAAATGATGATAGAGAGGGTGATAGGGATGGTGGTAGAGAGGGCAGTAGATGGTGTGAGAGATTGCGGAGAAGACAACGCCAGAGAAGATGGTAATGATGGCAGTTATGGCATGGGTGGTGGTGGTGATTAGAATGATGAATCGTACGGCAGAGTTAAGTAATGAGTTCATGCAGAGCCGCTCTTGATAACGATCGCCAAGATGATGAATACGAATTTTGATTGTTTTAATCATAATTCGATTGTGGAAAGAGGAAAAAATGATGTCCTTTCTAAAGTCGTTTAACGAAAAAAAAACTTTTTTTGGACCGTCGTGACGTCATCGAGCGTTCAAAAATTATATTTCAGACAAAAGTTTGAATTGAAGAGAAACCGTCTTGGTGACGTTTCGAGCAGTGAACAGTCCGAAAACGTGAATGGGTGTACAACTGGCAGATCATCGAACAAAACCGCGATCATCAACCCGTGTTGGAAGTGAATGAAGCGTCCATTATAACTTCACGATCGCCTTCGCATACGATTGCAAATGCCGCCTGTTATGATGGCCTTGCCGTGGATAACACTCGAGAAGCCTCTTTGAAATTAATAAGTGACTCGAACAAACAATGGGTAATAATTTAAAAAATTAAAAATTAATTAAAATATAAATCTATTTAAAAAATAATAAAAAGACCCTATTAAAATGAGTTAGGAAAGCCTTTTATAATAGATACCGTGATGATAATAATAAAGGTATCAAGGGGGTAATAAAAAAAATAATAATAATAAAAAAAAGAAAAATAAAAAATAATATTTAAAAAATAATAAGAATAAAAAATAAAAAAACAATAATAATAATACAAAACAAGAAAAAAACAATAATACGAAAAAATAAAAACAATAATAATAAAAAAAAATATAAAAACAATAATAATAAGAAACAATATAATAACAATAATAATAAGAAACAATATAATAACAATAATAATAAAAAACAATATAATAACAATAAAAATAAAAAAACAATAAAAAAACAATTAAAACCTATTGTAAAAAATATCAGGAAAAAAAGAAGAAGAAAATGAAGAAAATGTGTGTGGATACCTATGGTGGGATGTCGGAATTAAAGCATGGTTGCAGGACAATAAAGGGCTGTATGCAACAGTGGCTGAATAGAAGTAGAATGCGTGTGTAGAATGCGTGTGTAGAATGTGTGTGTAGAATGTGGGTGTAGAATGTGGGTGTAGAATGTGTGTGTAGAATGTGGGTGTAGAATGTGGGTGTAGAATGTGGGTGTAGAATGTGGGTGTAGAATGTGTGTGTAGAATGTGTGTGTAGAATGTGTGTGTAGAATGTGTGTGTAGAATGTGTGTGTAGAATGTGTGTGTAGAATGTGTGTGTAGAATGTGTGTGTAGAATGTGTGTGTAGAATGTGTGTGTTGAATGTGTGTGTAGAATCTGGGTAGAATGTGGGTGGAATGTGCGTGTAGAATGTGTGTGTAGAATGTGTGTGTAGAATGTGTGTGTAGAATGTGGGTGTAGAATGTGGGTGTAGAATGTGTGTGTAGAATGTGTGTGTAGAATGTGTGTGTAGAATGTGTGTGTAGAATGTGTGTGTAGAATGTGTGTGTAGAATGTGTGTGTAGAATGTGGGTGTAGAATGTGTGTGTAGAACGTGTGTATAGAATGTGTATGTAGAATGTGTGTGTAGAATGTGTGTGTAGAATGTGTGTGTAGAATGTGTGTGTAGAATGTGTGTGTAGAATGTGTGTGTAGAATGTGTGTGTAGAATGTGTGTGTAGAATGTGTGTGTTGAATGTGTGTGTAGAATGTGTGTGTAGAATGTGTGTGTAGAATGTGTGTGTTGAATGTGTGTGTAGAATGTGTGTGTAGAATGTGGGTGTAAAATGTGTGTGTAGAACGTGTGTATAGAATGTGTGTGTAGAATGTGTGTGTAGAATGTGTGTGTGTAGAATGTGTGTGTAGAATGTGTGTGTAGAATGTGTGTGTAGAATGTGTGTGTTGAATGTGTGTGTAGAATCTGGGTAGAATGTGGGTGGGATGTGCGTGTAGAATGTGTGTGTAGAATGTGGGTGTAGAATGTGTGTGTAGAATGTGTGTGTAGAAAAATATTTTTTAAGCAAAACGAGATGGCAAGTGAAATGAAAAAAATAATGAAAGAATAAAAAAACAAAAACAACGAATAATAATAACAAAAATGAAAACAATAATAAAAGCAATAATAACAAAATAATCTAATGCACGTTTGTTGTGAGGATATTATCATTAGGAGTAATGAAGAAATGTTATTGAGTCTTCGGGCGCCTGTTGCATCAGCTGCTTCTGTCTCCATCACTCCTCCCTCATCCACTCTTCCATCAATCCTCTCTCATCCACTTTTCCATCACTCCTCCCTCATCCACTCTTCCATCACTCCGTCCCTTCATCTAATTATTCACTCATAGATCCATCCATCTTAGACACCTCTCCATTTAGCTAATCACACACCAATTACCCCGCTCACACATCCTTCTCCTCATCAACCATCCATCCACCCCTCTTCCCAGCCCTTCCTCCATCGAAGGATGGATGGATAGATGGATGGAGGGATGTGTGGATGGATGGATGAGTAGATGGATGGATTCCATCTCCAAACTCAACGGATTCAAAAGCTAACGCCTTGTAAAAATTGCAGCTAGATTTGATTCAGTTGAGACTTCAAAATACTAATTTTAAAACTATTAAAAAAAGTTTTTTTAAATTTTTTTCAGCAAAAGCCTAAAACAATATTGTAAAAATTCTTTGCATTTGTCATTTTATCGGGTTTGTCCCCATGGGATCTATACCTCCCATCTTATGGACTGATCCATACCTATATCCACAATTTCGTCTTCAAAAAATTACTACTCACATTAAAAAAACTCTGAAATTTATTTATCAAAATTTTGAAGTTTTTTTAAAGTTTAAATTTGAGTTTTTAATCCGCATCGACAATCTTCCTTTTTATTTTTTAAACTCAAAATTAATTCAAAAATCTAAACGATTTCCAAGCATCATTATAGAGAGTTTAATCACTTGGAAAAAGTCTCATTAGTGTCTGAGGCTGTCGGTGAAGGGTTTTTGTGATAAAACGTCTTCTAGGAGGTCTTCACAGGGGGGGCTTTGACGAGCCTCCGGGGATCCGATAGCTTGGAGGTATCTGTGGGACACGGAACCTCACACCTCAGTGCAACAAACTACCACGGAGTCACGCCAGTCTTCTAGGAAGACCTTGAAAAATGAGATATTTTTTTCAAAATTTTTTTTACTGCTTAAAACCTTGTTTTGAAGTGTAGTGTTCAATTGTTTCAGGTGTTGGGCGGGTCACACGAAACAAAATGTGCCCAATTGGGCCTCTACTTCATTTTAAAATACGTATTAACCTCGCATAGGGCACAGCTTAAAAGTTTGTATTTTAGTTTCATAAAATCATTTTTTAGTTTTGAATAAATTATTCAAAAAACTAAAACAAAAGTATAATTAATAATTTATTCATTTCTACAAACTACACGGACGTGTGAGTTTGAATCTGAACTTTCACATATGAATCGCTTGTTGAAAAATAACTTGTCTGTGACAAAGCCGAAGAAACCCGCTAAATAATATAAAAAAGATAAAATATAAAAATGATGAAACATAAAAATAAAAATATATAAAATGAAAAGTTATGAAAAGATAAAAAAATAAAAAAGGTAAAACTATGCGAATAAAAAACTGAGAAGTCCTAATCCAAAGGATTTGATTAAAAATAATTTTTTCGGTAGGAATGATGATTTGAGAATTAACAGGTTCAAGGTTTCCTGCTGTCTGGCGGGGTTGGTGGTAAGCAATATCAAGGAAATCTTTTTAAATTCTCAATGGTTCACTGGTTGATGAAGGTTGGAGAGAAATTGAAAAGAACAAGAGAATGAGATGATAAAGAAGAAAAATGAGAAAGAAACAAGAAAAGAAAAGAAACGGAAAAAAAAGAAAAAAACGGAAGAAGAAAAAGTAGAAGAAGAAATAGAAGAAGAAAAAATAGAAAAAGAAAAAATAGAAAAAAAAAAAAGAAGATGATGATGAAGCGAATAAAAGGGGAAATAAGATATACAGAATTAAAATATGAGAAATAAAAAGGATACGTTATACTCGTTAGCTAAATGAGTGGATGGATGGATGGATGGATGGATGGAAGGATGGATGGATGGATGGATGGATGGATGGATGGATGGATGGATGGATGGATGAATGAATGGATGGGTGAATAAATGAATGGGTGGATGGATGGATGGATGGATGGATGGATAGATGGATGAATGGATAAATGGATGGATGGATGGATGGATGGATGGATGAATGGATGGATGGATGGATGGATGGATCGATCGATGGATGAATGGATGGATGGATGGGTGGATGGATGAATGGATGGATAAAGGTTTAGAGGAATACATAGACGAAAGGATGCAAAGGCAGATGATGGTATGGGTGAGTGATGAAACAAGGAGCAATTGAAGAGCTTCGAAGTTGGATGGGTTGATGCCATTGTAATAACATTGTTTTGTTTTGTGCAGGTATTGATGGATGAAGAGATGGATTGAAGCATGACGGATGAATGAGAAGATGGATAGATAGACTGACGGATGAATGAGAAGGTTGATGGATAGACTGATGGATGAATGAGAAGGTTGATGGATAGACTGATGGATGAATGACTAGATTAATATATAGACTGATGGGTGAATGAGAAGATTGATGAATGGACTGATGGATGGAAGCATATATTGGAAAATGCAAGGAGGAGTTGATGAATAGATCTTCTGGTAGATAGGTGAATGAAAATAAGAAAATGCCTGATTCAACCGGTTGTCTTGGCCGGGTGAATAGATGAATGGTTAGATCGATGAATGGATGGATGAATGAATTGGTGGATAGATGAATAGGTGTACGGATGAATGGATGAAAAGATGATTGAATGGATGAATAGATGAATGGATGGATAGCTGACCGGGTAGATAAAATATGGATAAACAAATGGATTAATAAAAACTAAATAAAATTTTTAATTTAATATTTTAAAAAATAGATAAAATATTGAATTATCTAACTCATAAATAATGATTGGATGAATGAATGAAGAAATTGCTGGTAAATGGGTTAATGGATGCATGGATTGGTGGGTGAGTAGATGAGTTGATAGATGGATATGAGGATAGCTGAGTTGATGGATGGATATGAGGATAGCTGAGTTGATGGATGGATGATGGATGGGTAGATTAACAGATAAATGAATAAATGAATGAATGAATTAACGGACGATTGAGTAGATAGCTAAATAAAAGGATAGATGGATGGATGGATAGAAGGATTGACGGATGGATGTGTGAGTGGTTTGGGTGATAGTAAGGAGATTAGGACGATCGCATAAACATGGGCATAACGGAGCGAACTAAGGAATGGATGGGTGGATGAATGACAAAATCACAAATTAAAAGAAGCAATGACAGCTAATCGAATGAATGAAAGAATGCAGGTTCTTTATCCACGCACGCCTTCTCGTGCACTTTGTGCAAGGAACCGCCAGATAAGCTCAAACTCCGTTCACTGCTTAGAATATTTTATCTCGTCATCAAATCATTTATTTAAATGGTTTTAAAAAATTTCCGAAATGTTCTTTATGTTGTTCGCCAATGTTTATGCGCCTCGTGAACGTTGCGTTACAAGTTCGGAAGAGGGGGGGAAGAGAAGGAGGGGGAAGAAGGGGGGAGGGAGGGATGGAGGACCATTAGATATTCAATACGATGGCCATATTGACTTGAGCATACAACTGGCAACCTCCTTCTTGTTTATTGCCGATCGATCAGCCACGAAGGTTTTTAATCTCACAAAAGGTGCCTTTGGCCCTCTCGCTTGGCCAACAGGCCCACAAACATATGAAGATACAAAGATACTAACACGCAGAAATACAAACAAACAGAGATGCAAACACACAGAGATACAAACACAGAGACGCAAACACACAGAGATACAAACGAACAGTAACACAAACACACAGGGATACAAACACACAGAGATACAAACACACAAAGATACAAACACAGATAAAAACGCACAAAAATACAGACCAATCAACACACAAAGCTACAAACACAGAATGAACAAAAACCCCATAAACAACAATTTTCGAATAACAAAAAACATGGCAGTTCCAAAAATGCAAACAAAACTTCTCAAACACACAAAAATAACAAAGAGAAGTTTTCATACTCACAAACACAACAAAAGAAACTCTTCAAAGCCACAAACACAACAAAAGAAACTCTTCAAAGCCACAAACACAACAAAAGAAACTCTTCAAAGCCACAAACACAACAAAAGAAACTCTTCAAAGCCACAAACACAACAAAAGAAACTCTTCAAAGCCACAAACACAACAAAGAGAAGTTTTCAAAGCCACAAAGACAACAAAGAAGAGCGATCAGAAAAACACACAACACATTGAAGAGCAATCAAAAGCATCCCACACATCATCAATGCATTGAAGCTTTTCAAATTGAAAAAATTTAAAGTTGCTTTTGACTGATAAATTTTACATTCTTTTTTTTCTTCATTTCATTTTTTTCAAATTTTTACATGAAAAATTCGTTTTTTTTGGGCTGCCAACTCCCCGACGCTAAGCGTTTGTGGTTCCTTGTTCATCAGCTTTCGTGTTTGAGAATGCTTCAACGGCACGCGGATGTTCATGGCCTCAATTCCTCATCAAAACGATCCGTTTTTCCTTTCAATTTTGAAAACAGAAAGACTTTTGGAAATTTAATGGCATTATAACGAACGACATTGTGCTAAAAGTAAATCCAAATTCAGACAAAAAATGACACAAAGGCGGAATAAAGAGCGCATCAAAAAGGCAATAATTACATTAAAAATAACCACTCAAACGCAGTTCTTTCATGAATGACAGAAGATTTTTTTGTCAAAAAAAAGAATTTTTCGTCTCATGAGTGGCCATATAACTTACAAGCTTTGGGCTGTGTGTCATGCGTGCACGCAAAGAAGTACTTTGCGCTGCGCACGTAATGGCAGATCGCAAAATCAATCATGCACAAATCTCTGATATTAATAATCCCGTGGAAAAAGCTTAAAATGTGAGTGACTTTGTCCTCAATCATCAAAAGTGGACGTCTTGGCTTAACCGAGCACTCGAGCAGGCTGGCATGTCCACAAAAGCACCCACCCAACCCCCTTCAACTCCCAACCAAACACCTCCCGACGGCCACCATGTGGCGGAAGGTGAAGTTTAAAGTGATTTCAAACGCTTTTCTTCTTCTTTCTTTTTTTCTTCTTTTTTTCTCATTTTTTTTCTTCTTCCTCTTCTTTTTTTTTCTTTTTCTTCTTTTTATTCTTCTTTTTCTTTTTCTTCTTCTTTTTCTTCTTCTTCTTCTTCTTCTTCTTTTTTTTTCTTCTTCTTCTTCTTCCTCTTTTTTTCTTTTTCTTCTTTTTGTTTTTTTATATCTTTTGATCTTTTTTCACCTTTCTTCTTTATTATTCTTTTTCTCTAACATTTCCTATTTTTTTATTTTCCCTTCTCTTCTATTTCACATTTTCTCTCTTTTTTATTTATTCATTTTTAAAACATTTCTTTTTTTATTATTTATTTTATATATTTATTATTTCCATTTTCCTTTATAAAATTTATTCCCGTTCATCCTTTCTTCTTTTTTCCCTTCCACTATCGACAGCAGCACGATATGCTACCAGCCTTTTCATTGCAAACTTCAACATCCGACCACGTTATACGAAAGATTTTTATTGCAAAGAAAAAAAAATTAAAAAAAAAAAATGAATTAAAAATTAAAAAAAAAAAACATAAATATATTCGTTCTAAACTTGAAACTTGAATAACAACTATTGTCATATAAAAAAATAAATAATTTTGTCATGTAAAAAAAAACAAAACAGTCTATTGTCATATAAAAAATAAAAATAAAGTTTTTTTGATACAAAAAATTTAATGAAAGTATTTTGATATGGAAAAAAATGTCAAAATTGCTCGAACCCACCCGTTATGAATGAAGTTTAACCATGCACTCAGCACCAATAGGCGAGTGATAGAAAGATCACGTGTAGTGACGTCATTTATATCCGCCTGGAAGGAAAAGGAGGCTCTGAGGGAAGTCAGCGAAGACATAAGGTTCATTCTTGAAGCCAGTAAGTTGTTGTTGTTGTTGTTATTATTATTATTATTGTTGTTATTGTTGTTGTTGTTACTGTTGTTTTTGTTATTATTGTTTTTGTTGTTATTATTGTTGTTGTTATTTTTGTTGTTATTGTTGTTATTATTATTGTTGTTGTTGTTGTCATGTAGGTGCAAATTGTTTTGACGATTGAAGTTGCCATGATGGTTATTTAGAATGTCATAAGGAAGATTGATGTTCGACTGTGACGTCACGCGAGTTTGTTGCCTGGGGAGGAAAAAGGAGGAGGAGGAAGAAGAAGAAGAAGAAAAAGAAGAGGAAAAAGGTGGTCTTTCTTGCTCGTCTTCAAAGACATCGCTCAAGGAAACTTCCCTCGAAATTACAGCGTCAACATTGTCATACATTGAGTGGCTACAGTCGCTATGACACATGTGGCTTTCGTGGCTGGTGTGGCTGGTGTGGCTGTTGTGGCTAGTGTGGCTGGTGTGGCTGATGTGGTTGTTGTGGCTGTTGTGGCTAGCTCTGTTGGCGTTTCCTTTGAAGCAGTATCCACCAGAACACTTGTATTGCATTTTGACGACGCCATTATCACCATCAACTTCATCATAAACCTCACTTACAACATCATCATAGACATCGCCGATAACACCTTCAATATCCTTATTTTTCCCTCCAAATTCATCCATTTTTTCACCCCTTCCTCCCTCCTCATCTGTAGTCACGTCGTCTTCATAGCTATCATCATCGTCATCATCACCGTCATCATCATCCTCCTCTTCTTTTTCCTCCTCATCGTCATCTTCATCACCACACTTTTCACGTCCCTCCAGCCCATCTTCGATGGAGTACAACCACGCACCTCCTTTTTTTTTCAAACCGCTCCTAACCTGCAGTAGTTTTATTAGCGACTGGCTCAGTAAAGAGTCCACAAGCAATGCTTTAATATTGTTGTTGTTGTTGTTTTTATTGTTGTTGTTGTTGTTGTTTTTATTGTTGTTGTTGTTGTTTTCATTGTTGTTGTTATTGTTGTTTTTGATTTTTTTCTCGGTGTTTTTGTTGTGTTTTTCTCTGTTCGTAAACATGTTGTTGGTATTGAAAAAATTGTTGTTGTTTTTGTTGTTGGTATCACTGTTAAGCATATTTTTGTTAATGTTTATGTTATTGTTTTTGATATTGTTTATGTTATTGTTTTTGTTATTTTTTTTGATATTGTTTTTATTATTTTTGTTGTTATTGAAAACCAGGTCATTAATGTTTTGAATGGGGTTGTTTGTCATAATTTGGTGTGTTTGCTTGTGTGCCTTGTTCGCTTTTGCAAATGACGTATTTTTATATTGTTGTTCTTTGAACGTGGCTGGTGGTTGCTGAGAGGCTGTTGAACGTTGAAAAGTACCAAAAGCGGGTTGTTGTTGTTGACGTTGTTGTTGTAGTTTTTGATGATGTTGTCGTGGTTGTTGTTGATGTTTTTGTTGATGTTGTTGATGTTGTTGTTGATGTTGTTGTTGTTGTGGTGGTAGTGGCAGTGGCAGTGGAGATATAGGGGACGAGAGTTGTGGGGGTGGCAGTAGTTGTGGGGGTAGAGATATAGTAGAAGGATGTGCAGGAATGTGGTAATAGGAATGTACAAGGAGGTTATATATAGACTGTCTCTTTGATTTAAATCTGTTCAGCACAAACGTTCGTAAAAGGGTTTCTTGCCCTGATTCATGGCTGCTGATAGAACCATTGTGTGAATAAATTCTTTTGTTATATAAGTCATTGTTGGGATTTTTGTTTTCATTCTTTTTGTTGCCGTTCTTTTTGTTAGTTTCTTTGTTGTCGCCCTTAGAAAATCTTTCATGGCTCTTGTGGCTGTTGTTGATATCAGGTTCGGCAGCGACAGCTTTAGTAGAAGTTTTTTGCAAATTTTTTTTATTGTTTCCGTTGAAATTTTTATAGCGGTCTGCACGGGTGTTCGTGAATGGCCTCCTAATGAATGCATTCAGTAGGGAGATGGAGCGATGCGAACAAAAGTTGTAGCTCGGAAGTTGCGCCAGGATAGGAACGTCTTCAAACGCGTCGTACAAGAGGCGCTTACGTTGCTTCAAAAGTTTTTGATTTTCATCATTTGGTTCCTCTTCAGCCCTCGAACGTCGCATCTGACCAAAAATCGCATTATTTCCTTTCTTCTTCTTGGAACTTTTTTTCAAGTCTACAATCTTCCAGCGATGTTTGCTCAGTCCGTTGGTGTTGCTTGTGGGGCTCTCCTGCCAAGTGTTCTTCTCCCCCTCCTTCAGACTTTCTGTGTTTATGCCACTCAGAGCTTCCAATGTTTCCTTGGCCACTACCCTTCCATCCACCACAGCACCGTACCTCACCTCGAACCACACAGGCCTCAATGGTACAGCCATCAACTCAGACACCGATCTCCTTTTTAAACAATGAATCAAATCTTTTCGGTCGATGCTGTTCCTTTTCTTCTTGTTTTTTGTTTCGTTCAGTGCGGCTGCCTTAAGAGTGCCGTCTTTGCTTTTATTGTCTCTGCTTCGAGAAGCGCTTTGAGTAGCAAACGTCATATTACTGCGCGAGTCGTTATT
The DNA here is from genome assembly GCA_947562095.1 of Branchellion lobata. Taxonomy (NCBI): domain Eukaryota; kingdom Metazoa; phylum Annelida; class Clitellata; order Hirudinida; family Piscicolidae; genus Branchellion; species Branchellion lobata. Next base: position 8,252,723 of record OX387254.1, on the reverse strand, counting down.
ACCTCTGATGTCTGTCTCGATTTTGGTTTTATGAAACATTTCAAGGATGCCTTCTTTATCTTCTTCTTCCACTGTCTTCCACTCTCCAAGGTGGGTTACCTCAACGTCTAAATTGTCTCTTCTCCTCTCAAGCCTTGCATGCTTCTTCGAACTCTTCAAGGCATCACTCCCACCGGCTTCTCGCTTGCTTTTTGACTTCATCACAGAAGATAGTTTGAACTCCGTTTTAGAGGTGCTTCTGGTAAGGTTGGATGCTTTAACAGCTGCAGACCTGCTGACGATGTTGTTGTTGTTGTTGTTGTTGTTGTTGTTGTTGTTGTTGTTGTTGTTGGATGGGGAGTTGTTCTGTTTGTCGTTGCTTGATAAAGAACAGTTGAGAGAGGAAGAGAGATAGTGAGAAAGAGAGAGAGAATTCGGCATAAAGAACCATGGACTGGGGATGGATGTTTCTGTGAGAATGACTCTACGATAGAGGTTCTTGTCTGTGGGAGGAAAGGGAGGTATAGAAGGACGAGAGTTATAGAGTTATAAATTGGTTATGGAGGGAAGCGAAGCTGTAGAGGAAATTTTTAGCGGAGGTTGTAATGATGATTTATGTTGGTGGTAGTTGTAGTTGTGGTGTCAGCTGAAAAGGATGGTTGTAAAAGTGGTGGTAATGGGCGTAGTTGTGTTTGTAGAGGTTTGGTAGTGGTGATTGTGTTAATGGGGGTTGTGATAGTGGAGGTGGGCTAGTAGGGGTGATAGTGGTGGAAGTAGGAGTTGACAATAAAAACCATAAAGTTATACAAAGTGACGTTTGTGAAGGCTTTACAATAGGATTCCATGAAGAGAGAAGAATTTAATGAAAAGAAACTCGTGCTGTCGAACGCATCAACAGCGTGAAAAGCGGTTTTGCTAGCATGTAGTCTTTGAGGAGGGTTGAGAATGTGACTTGCAGCAAAATTATTTTTTTCGACCCTAACATTGGCTCATTTAAATTTAAAATGTCATTTCCTGTTGCTGCTTTCCTCATTTGAACTTTTATGAAAACAAAGGTATGTACCATAGGAAATCTATGGTTGGCGAAGCTTTCGTTGAAAAATTGAAAGTAATAACACTGAAATTTGAAAATCATTATTTAAAAAACCAAATTCAGAAATCCATAATTGAAAAACTCATATTCGGAATAACTAGTTATAAAATTTACACTAGTATGACTATTATTAGGGACATTTTATCATAAAAACTATTAAAGACGTTTCGTGCGCTTTTATTCGAAGCAGGCGGATGGCAGTGGATTTGGTTTGATTGTGATGCCTTGCATTTTTGTGTCCTTGTCCTCTTTATGCTCTTTTAACATTTCGATAAATGGCCAATCGCTTTTTTTTATTACTCTCTCTCTCTCTTCCTCTCTCTTTCTTTCTTTCTTTCTCTTTTTCTCTTTCTCTCTCTTTTTCGTTCTTTATCTCTTTCTTTATCTCTTTCTTTATCTTTTTCTTTATCTCTTTCTTTATCTTTCTCTTTATCTTTTTTTTCATCTCTTTCTTTATTTCTTTCTCTATCTCTTTTTCTATCTCTTTCTTTTTCTATTTTTCTTTCCCTCTCTCTCTAAGCAACACGTCATTCAAGAACCCTTGGAACTATGCTCGAAGTGAAAGTCAATTTTGAACAAGCTTTGATAGATATTAATTTCACCGAATCCATCTTCCTCCCCGTTCAAAAGCCACCATCAATTTCGTTCGAACGCCAACAAATCGCGCAAAATTTGAATTACTGCCTCAGAAAATAGTGCATAGATTTGATATTTCGTAAAAATTAAACAACAAATTTACATAATCTTTCCAAATTTGATTTTTTCTCAGATGAAAATATGAATTTAGAGCTTCGTTGAAAAGATCGACAGCGTACGTAGAATGTATGCACATCAACAACGGAAAACAGACCGAAGAAAATCCTTTGAAGGATCAAATTGGCGATCGCTGTTTCGAAACTATAATTGCAAACCAAAATTTCTCATAAGGGCTAAAACACGAGAGGTTCATCTACAGTGGACGTTTAATTTCAATTAGGAGCAAATTTGATTGCAGTGTTCATATTTTCATTAATTAATGAAATCACAAAGAGGCGCGTAGAAAACGTCATTTTTAGCACGAAGAATGAAGGCTACACCGTGCAGTTTTGTCTTCGTGATTGCATTAAGCAATTAGGTCTTATCTTGCTGTTTTATGCCCATCAGTCCACTGGGCTCCTTCCCTCCTTCTTGCCTCGCAAGACTTGCAACATCATGTCTCTCGTGCTCTCGCATGCGGCCATCAATGAGCTGGCTATAATAGGAAGATATTATTATTTTAATAATATCGATTATTTTTACTATTTATAAAAAAACATTTCCATATTCACAAAATTGTTTTCAACTATTCAATATTCGGGCCTCGTTTAGAATTTTTTTCGTTCATTTTCCGGTTTGTTCGAACTTTTGGAAATGTGCCAAAGTATTGCGGCTTTTAAGACTCCAATAGGGCAATAAAAATAACGCACTTTAAGTTCACGCTGCTGTTACATCGTCACGTCAGTCGTCGGCGAATCCTATGGAATAAAGATGAATTCATAATAAAGGTACACTCACAATAATGATAACTGCATAATAAATGTGAATTTACACCAAGTTTCAAATAAGAGGATCGTTATTTCAACGAGTGGTCCATGATGCTTTGCGGTATTAACTACAATTGTTTCTTCGTGCTGTGCAACCTTCGGTTCGTTACAGAGTCATCGATGCCACATCAATCATTCATGAAATTCTCTCAACAAACAAATGCTAGCATACACAAACTTCAATAGCTTGGAGCTTGCGAGAAAGAGTGGAGAAGGGGGGGAGAGGAAAGGGGGGGAGAGGAAAGGGGGGAGGGGTGGGAGAAAAGAAGAAGGGGGAAGGAAGGGAGGGCATGAGGGTGGTTTGACGGTTCAATGGTCAATGGGCCATGAGAGTAAGGGTTGTTAGGTTCTTATTTGGGGTTATTTTACTGTATGGAGCTCTACACTCACTTTAACTGTCTAATTCCCTTCCAATCACTTTAACTGTCTAATTCTCTTCCAATCACTTGAGTTTCATAACCTTCAAAAATCGCTAAAAATTGCCAAAAATCCTAAAACCTCTACAAGCCACCATAAACTACCACAAATCACCACAAACCACCATAAACTACCACAAATCACCACAAACCACCATAAACTACCACAAATTGCCAAAATCCACTAAAGACCACTGAAAACCACCACAAACCACCAACATAAACCACCACAAACCACCAACATAAACCACCACAAACCACCAACATAAACCCCCACAAACCACTAAAAATTGCCAAAAACCTCCCCAAACCACCAAAATTAACCACAAAGCCTCCGAAATAGCACACGAGGCAGCCGGCGAGTCATGTGATTGGTGGTTGAGTGTAAAGATTCTTAACTGCACAGATACATTATTAAAAGCGAATACTAAAGAGTGTTAGGAGGAAGCGTGAAATTGATGGTGGTAGCTTGGTGGTGGATAGAGGGTGGTTTGGTGGTGGATGGAAGGTGGTTTAGTGGTGGATGGAGGGTGGTTGGTGGCTGTGATGTAGTGAGTGGTGGCTGTAATGTAGTGAGTGATGGCTGTGATGTAGTGAGTGGTGGCTGTGATGTAGTGGGTAAAAAAGACTTGGAGCTGGTAGCGCCCATGGGGATGATGTGACGGTTGGCAAGTGTGGCAGAATGGTGTTGTAGGGTGGTAGGGTGTAATAAGGTTGTGTTAAAATGTTATAGTGACCTGAAGTGGCGTCAAAGTAGTCAAATAAAGTGTAATCAAGTGGATCGTGTTGAGGTGCTGTTATACGATGCTTTGAAGATGACGCTATCAAGCTTAAAAACCCTTGGAGGCCTCAAGCTTCGTATGTTCCAATGCAACATTTCGGTTGTGTGGCGTTTTACCCAAAAATAATAATAATAAAATAATCGCCCATAGCAAGTAAACCAGTTTCCATGGGAGCGCCTTTGAACATAGCGCTAAAGGGCGCGTTACAAATGTTTTGATTAGATTAGATTAGATTAGATTAGATTAGATTAGATTAGATTAGATTAGATTAGATTAGATTAGATTAGATTAGATTAGATTAGATTAGATTAGATTAGATTAGATTAGATTAGATTAGATTAGATTAGATTAGATTAGATTAGATTAGATTAGATTAGATTAGATTAGATTAGATTAGATTAGATTAGATTAGATTAGATTAGATTAGATTAGATTAGATTAGATTAGATTAGATTAGATTAGATTAGATTAGATTAGATTAGATTAGATTAGATTAGATTAGATTAGATTAGATTAGATTAGATTAGATTAGATTAGATTAGATTAGATTAGATTAGATTAGATTAGATTAGATTAGATTAGATTAGATTAGATTAGATCAGATTAGATTAGATTAGATTAGATTAGATTAGATTAGATTAGATTAGATTAGATTAGATTAGATTAGATTAGATTAGATTAGATTAGATTAGATTAGATTAGATTAGATTAGATTAGATTAGATTAGATTAGATTAGATTAGATTAGATTAGATTAGATTAGATTAGATTAGATTAGATTAGATTAGATTAGATTAGATTAGATTAGATTAGATTAGATTAGATTAGATTAGATTAGATTAGATTAGATTAGATTAGATTAGATTAGATTAGATTAGATTAGATTAGATTAGATTAGATTAGATTAGATTAGATTAGATTAGATTAGATTAGATTAAAATGATGAAAGAATTTTAAGTTTCAATGTGGTTACTTTTCAGCGTTCACTTGCTTCAAAATGTTTTATATTGAATCAAGTTTTGCAGTGTATCACTCCTTCAACAAAAAAGCAACTCAACACGCTATATTGCCGAATAAAATAAACCACCAAATCCAGAGGTTTATTATGGCTTCAGACGCCAAAATTAAGTAACTATGTCAGTCACCTCAAGCGAAGTAAAAAAAATTCAAATTATTCGTATCTCATATTTCCAGCAGAAATCTTTCTAGAAATAATTTTTCATTTTTTATTTCAAACATAGCCGGATATTTCGGTATAAGTTTCGGAGTTTTGAAACTCCCCAATATCTTTTGTTTCCAGCTGGACGCCGTTCCTAATTAGGTTTTGCTCAAAGATAAATTGTGCGACTAGAAGGCAAAAAAATTTAATAGTCGCTAATTTAAGTTTTTTAGGTTGGAAATGTCATCATGAGATAGAGCGTAGGTGCGTGGGTTAGTACCATTATTCTCAGCAACGTTAATAAAAAAACGCTAAGAATCTCAATAAAGCTGGCGTCTAACACGTAGAATGCAGATTGCGCGGGAAGCAAGAGGTACTCTTGCAAGCGCTGACTACGCATGCATCCAACATCCACAGTCCACACTTTACCGCTTTTTTTAGCACTTAATAAATTAAAGTTCAAATTTATTTGAAACCTCTTTTTCGACTTCACCGCAACCTCCGTAATACACTTGCAATCTACACTCACACCGCAAGGCTGCTACGTGCAGTGATGTTTCTTCGCTTGTTATTTGATTATCTTATTCCCCGGTGCCAAATAACGCTGTACACAAGCGCAAGAGGCGAATAAAATACAACGAAGCTATACAAATCAACATTACCGCAACATAAGCAGATAATTCAAATTATGCGCAAGCAGAGTCAGCTCAGTTGTTTTTGAAGCAAAAACGCATGTGTTCAAAGGAGTAGGAAGAGCAAGGAAAGGACGCAGATGGAAAAAAGTGAAGAGTAGATGAAGGTGCAAGGGATGAGGACAGAAGAGAAGGAAGTTTGTGAGAATGAAAATATTGGGAATACGGACGATTGAAGGAGGTGGAAGAAGGGAAGAAAAGAGAAAGAGTGAAGGAGAGAGTGAACAAAATGAAAGGAGTGTGGTGGTATGCAGCTGAACAGCAGAGGGAGGAAAATGGTGAGATACATTCGGATGGTGGAAGCGGTGGAGGTGGTGGAGGTGTGGAGGTGGTGGAGGTGGTGGAGGTGGTGGAGATGGTGGAGGTGGTGGAAGTGGTGGAGATGGTGGAGGTGGTGGAGGTGGTGGAGGTGGTGGAAGTGGTGGAGGTGGTGGAGATGGTGGAGGTGGTGGAGGTGGTGGAGGTGGTGGAGGTGGTGGAGGTGGTGGAGGTGGTGGAGGTGGTGGAGGTGGTGGAGGTGGTGGAGGTGGTGGAGGTGTGGAGGTGGTGGAGGTGGTGGAGGTGGTGGAGGTGGTGGAGGTGGTGGAGGTGGTGGAGGTGGTGGAGGTGGTGGAGATGGTGGAGGTGGTGGAGGTGGTGGAGGTGGTGGAGGCAGGGAAGAAAGATACAGGTGCGGGGTTGTAATCAACGCCTGGCCTCGAATGTCAGTCAAAAAGGCAGTGAGTAATTGAGGCAAGCAAAAGAACACTTCTGAATTATTAAAAGGCAGTAACACAGGCTCAATTACAAAAGAATGAGGGCAACTAGAAGCTGAAGAAAAAAGAGATTCCTTGACACGGTTTAAACTCTGTGTTGTTAGTAGCCTGAATCTTTTCGAACCGAATGTAATCAGCCCTTGCAAGGATCAGATTGAATCAAGTTTAGTTGGATTGGTTCGAGTTGAGTTGGATTGAATCAAGTTGAGTTGGATTGGTTCGAGTTGAGTTGGATTGAATCAAGTTGAGTTGGATTAGTTTAAATGGGATTGAAGCGTTTTCAGTGAAAACAGAGTATAATAGAGCAGATTGTATCGAATCAAAACAGATGAGAGAAGATTGAATCAGATTGACTTGTTGAAACCTTTGGTGACTGGAGAGAACATGAGGAGGTTGACAAGGATGGAGGCGAAAGCTCCTCCCCCAACCAGCGTGACGTCATCGGGGTTGCCTCTGAAAGAGTGGATGTTGTGCTTGACGTAGTGCAGAGCTGCGATGACGTCATAGAGAGCTGAATTGCCCGGGGCGTTGCTGTCCTCGGTGCTCAAGAAGCCTGATGGGGGGGTGTGAGGGGGGGGGGGGATGGATAGTGGTTGTGGTGGATGGGTGGGTGGATGGTTAGTTGTGAGAGTAGCTGAGTAACTCTGGCTATGATTACAAAAGTGGGAAAGGTGGTGATAAATAGGAAGATCTCTGTGGTGAAAAGTAAACGTAGGTGTTGGAAATGTGAGAATAATGAGGTGTGATGGGTGGAAAATAAGGGTTATTAAAGAACGAGTGAAGGAGGGTTGATGCAGCGGTGTGGGTGAGGAATTTTTAAAACAATCAAAATCCGATTATAAACTTTCGTAGGCGGAAGAGTGCGTAAGAAGATCAAATTTGATAAATTGCTAGTCTAAAAATAAGGAAAGCGGTGCATTGGAGTGGGAAAGAAGAGTGGGGAGTGGTGGATGGATGGTTCTTGGATGGGTGGTTGGTGAGTGGTACACAGGTGGATAGCTTTGTAGTAGTGGGTAAGAAGAGGGGAGTGGGTAGTGGATGATGGTTTGGAAATGAGAGGATTTTGGGCGGTGGTTGATCAAGGAACAAATAAATGGTTTTTGGATGGTGAAAGCTGGGTGGTGGTGGAAAGATGGTGGTTGTTGAAGGTTCTTGGATGGTGGGTGGTTGTTGGATGGTGGGTGGTTGTTGGATGGTGGGTGGTTGTTGGATGGTGAGTGGTTGTTGGATGGTGAGTGGTTGTTGGATGGTGGGTGGTTGTTGGATGGTGGGTGGTTGTTGAAGGTTGTTGGATGGTGGGTGGTTGTTGGATGGTGAGTGGTTGTTGGATGGTGGGTGGTTGTTGGATGGTGGGTGGTTGTTGGATGGTGAGTGGTTGTTGGATGGTGGGTGGTTGTTGGATGGCGGGTGGTTGTTGGATGGTGGGTGGTTGTTGGATGGTGGCTGTTCAATGGATGAATGATGGATGACTGTGTAGTTATGAGGCGTGAAACGTTGAAAAGCTTCGACAAAAGCTTCTAGTGTTGATTTTAAGTTCAAATCAGACGAAAGTAATTTGTGAGCGCTGATAGAAGAAATTATAAAAATAAAAACTGACCAAAAATTCCTAGTCGGTAATTAAACGTCACAACGGCCATGTTGCCCAGAGCCGCCATGACACTTCCGTCATATGCATTTCCGGTTCCCCACTCAAATGACTCGGAGTCGTGAACGAAGAACATAACCGGAAGTAGCTCGTCATCACAATGGCCACCTGGGTGATTGTCAAGAAATCAACATCCGGAAAGACTGTGAATGTAACTCGCTTGTTTTGGTTGAGATAATAAGAAGGAATGAGAAGAAATTTACTATGAAGGTTGAATTAGTAGCCTATCCTGTGGAGTGCTGAGAAGCTGCGCATGCGCAAGGAATGATCTATGCAGAGACCGTTTGTGAAGTCAAAACTTGAAACTTTTTGGAAATAAACTCGATTTGGAATCTTTTCAAGTATGGAGTTGTTGAGGCTGGAAGTTGTTTGAGTTGAGAGAATGTTCAAGTTTTGACAAAGACACAAAATTGTAGCCACATTTGATTCTCAAATAGCAATCGTTCCATTCGACTTCAAAACAACTTTCAGACCAACAAACATCCGAAACTCAAAGAGCTGTTAAGTTTATTCAAACTTGGCAAGCGCTTCATTTTTATTTGAAATGGGAAAAAAATCAAAATTTGAAGAAAATAGGAATTATTTTCCTTTCGAGACTCCGCCTGTCATTTGGCAATGAAGTCAGCGATGTTTTTAATCACCTGCTTAAGGCGTTGAAAAATATTTTGAATTTGTTTCAACAAAATCTCAGCGGCGGTCTTTGAGTTGAAGGGCCATCATTCATTGGCGCCCTCCGCCTCGTGTCTGTGCTCACAAGATCACTCAGATCCGCATCGCTTGATGCAATAATGACGCTGTAGTTTTTGTGCTTATTTGGTGTTTTGGTCGTTTGGTGGTTTGGTGGTTTGGTGGTTTGGTGTTTTGGTGGTTTGGTGGTTTGGTGTTTTGGTGGTTTGGTGGTTTGGTGGTTTGGTGGTTTGGTGGTTTGGTGGTTTGGTGGTTTGGTGGTTTGGTGGTTTGGTGGTTTGGTGGTTTGGTGGTTTGGTGGTTTGGTGGTTTGGTGGTTTGGTGGTTTGGTGGTTTGGTGGTTTGGTGGTTTGGTGGTTTGGTGGTTTGGTGGTTTGGTGGTTTGGTGGTTTGGTGGTTTGGTGGTTTGGTGGTTTGGTGGTTTGGTCGTTTGGTCGTTTGGTAGTTTGGTGGAAGGAAAAAGGGAGAAAAATAAAGAAGTAGAGAAAAAATAAAAAAATAATCATTGAAAAAAAAAGGTGGGAAAAAAGACAAAAAAAACGGTAAGAAAGTGAAAAGATAGAAAAAAGAAATAGAAAAAGAAAAAAAAGAAAAAGAAAAAAAGAATAAGAAAAAGAAATAAAAAAAAAAGAAGAAAAAGAAATTAAAGAGAAAGCTAGAACGAGCCTAAATGGAGGGAAGAAGGGAGGAAAGAAAGAGCCCAGATGGAAGGAAGAAGGGAGGAAAGAAAAAGCCCAGATGGAGGGAAGAAGGGAGGAAAGAAAGAGCCCAGATGGAGGGAAGAAGGGAGGAAAGAAAGAGCCCAGATGGAGGGAAGAAGGGAGGAAAGAAAGAGCCCAGATGGAGGGAAGAAGGGAGGAAAGAAAGAGCCCAGATGGAGGGAAGAAGGGAGGAAAGAAAGAGCCCAGATGGAGGGAAGAAGGGAGGAAAGAAAGAGCCCAGATGGAGGGAAGAAGGGAGGAAAGAAAGAGCCCAGATGGAGGGAAGAAGGGAGGAAAGAAAGAGCCCAGATGGAGGGAAGAAAGGAGGAAAGAAAAGGGTGGGCCCTACACTTACATAAAACTTCACTGCGGTTGATTATGAGGTGAACCGTGAGATTATTATCTTTTCTTTTGATTAATGTTAATAACTGAAAAAATAAACTCAAAACAAAATATAAAATAGACTTTTAATCTCATTTTTTATTCATTGAGGCGCTCTTTCAATCCAAATATCAGATGTTGTTTCAACAAATTCCGGTTATAAAAAAGACGAGAATTGAATTGTTTTTGGGAGAATGAATTTAAAGGAGCAACTTTGAATAGCTTCCCATCAAAATAATCTCTCGGCCTCACGCTTTCAGGCAGAAGGCATTGAAAAGATCAACTTTATGATACGGAAAAACTTTAATAGCTGCGCGCCTTTTGACTTTCTAGAGATAGAAGCGTGGAGTTTCTATAGATTTTGGAATTTTTCTGTAAATATCGAAAGTCAAAGAAATATTTTAGGAATCTTTTGTGGTGGAATTTGTTTTTGTTGTTTGGAGACGGATTTGAAAGTTTATAGGAGTGATACCAGAATCGCCAGCTAGACGTCCATCAAGGCAGATAAAACCGGAGTGTCAAATCTCCGTTGAAAGAAATTTGTTCAAAGTTTCGGAGAAAAATTATTTAAATTTGCATTTGAAAAAGATTCTTGTCAGTTTGTTGAGCCGTTTTATGAAGGTTCCAAGCGGAGGGGGGCAGGTTGTGGCTCTTGAGATTCATAATACGACTCGACCACTCTTCCCCATTTTCCTAATTTCTTTTTATCTAACCCAATCTAATCTAGTGTGGTTTTAACGGGAATGATACAATTTTCCAAACCTAATTTTATGCTATCTTATCTGCTTTTACCTACTTTCATTTCATTTTTCTTCATCCAATCCGATCTAATCTGATTTTGATTAAAGGAATCTACTCTATTCAAAGTTTTCAGTTTTTCTAATCTAATCCATTCAAACCTATAAATAGATATCGCGCAAGTTGCGTCGTTTTGCACGTTTTGTTTCGCGTGAACAAAATGATTTTAGCAACAAAATCGATTTTAACAAAAAAAATTCAAAGCTTGAACAAAATTGGAGAACCCTCAAATCACTGAGAGGTTAATGCCGCTGTAATGGGGTTGTTTTGTATGGTATCGTTTGGCCACTCAATTTTGTGAAGAAGGGTTATTGGTTCGGTTTGAATTGGTTTTTTATTTTTTATTTTTTATTTTTTTTATTTTATTTTTATTTTTATTTTTTTAAATAATTTTATATTCATATTTATATATTTATATATTTTTATTTTTTATATTTTTATTTTTTATATTTTTATTTTTTGTATTTTTATTTTTCATTTTTTATTTTTCATTTTTCAAAATTAGCTTGAAGATTCAGTCAATACAATTTCCACGTGGGCCACTAGAGTTTATCGTTGCCATTGTTAGTGATTGAGTTTCTAAAAGCTTCAAAATTGCTTCCAAAGTTCACTTTTCATCGTTCGTCTGAATTCAATTAATTTATTTAATTTATTAATTACTACAAAAGACTTATTTATGTTTAAATATCAATTTTTAAAACACTTTTTTTAAATTAAAAAAATATTTTAAAAAAAAAACTCCAAAAAGTTATTTTTGAAAAACCTTGAAAAACTTTTGTGTAAAAAAACTTGGAAAAAATTTTTGAGAAAAATTTGACAAATCTTTTATTGACTGAAAACATTTTTCTAGAATTTTTTTGAGAAGTAACTTATAAATAATTGAATCTTTAAAACAAAGATTTTTTGTTTTTATTTGTTACGTCACTTATTTTATTGGTTAAATTGATTATATTTAATTTCATTAAACTCAAAAATCGAAAATAAATAATAAAATATTTCTAATAATAAAATATTTCTAATAATAAAATATTCATAATAATAAAATATTTATAATAATTAAATATTCATAATAATTATATATTCATGATAATTAAATATTCATACTAATTAAATATTCATAATAATTAAATATTCATAATAATTATATATTCATAACAATTATATATTCATAATAATTAAATATTCATAATAATTATATATTCATAATAATTATATATTCATAATAATTATATATTCATAATAATTATATATTCATAATAATTAAATATTTATTTTAATTAAATATTTATTTTAATTAAATATTGATTTATTAAATAAATATTGATTTATTAAATAAATATTTGTTGCAGGCTTCATGTTACTTGGCTGTGTGTAAGGAATCAGGTTGATAAAACCTTGTAGAAACCTGAGAAATGGTTTTTTTCCTTCAATTCACATTATTCAGTTATTTTTTTATTTTATTTTTATTTTTTTTCAATTTATTTATTTATCTATTTATTTATTCACTCATTATCTATTCATTAAAACAACTTATTTTTGAAATTCTTTTACTATTTTCAGTATTTTTGAATTAAAAAATTTTTTTTCCGTTGCACCTTTGTTGAACAATTTCCAAAGGTTTGGGAATCTTTTGTTACATGAATTGTTGAAAGCTAATTTCTACAAAAATGCATTTAAACTCCTCAATAACTTTTTAAATAATTTTTATAATCATAAAAATTCTTTCAATTTATTCCACCTCTAAGGTTTTAAACACCGTGGATTAAGTGACTTTAATTTAATTCGACTGAGTTTTGTTTAATTGTTTTGCTGGAGTTTTTTTATCTTTTTTCAAGATTTAATGTTTTTTTTTTGTCTCATAGTGTACTCTTGTATTCATTTTGTATGCCTTCTCATACAATTTTTGATACAAATGTGAAATGGTTGGCATTTCATATAACACATCTGCAATACGCTGGACTGCGACTCACAACAGCACTTGTCCACAAAAAAAATCACCACGATACATTTGAAGACATGCAAAAAATTCACAAGACAACATATCATAACGTAATTTACTCCAACTTTCCATAAAACATCAAAACATACCACACCAAAAACAAACCACAACACACAACGCTACAACGCTAAACACCCCACAGCCTATACAACACAACACCCACAACATTTACAATACAACACTCACAACTTACCACAAAACAACACTCACAACTTACCACAAAACAACACTCACAACATACCACAAAACAGCACTCACAACATACCACAACACAACACTACTCCACAACATACCACAAAACAACACTCACAACATACCACAACACAACACTCACAACATACCACAATACAGCACTCACAACATACCACAACACAACACTACTCCACAACATACCACAACACAACACTCACAACATACCACAACACAACACTACTCCACAACATACCACAACACAACACTCACAACATACCACAACACAACACTTACAACATACCACAAAACAACACTCATAACATACCACAACACAACACTACTTCACAACATACCACAACACAACACTCACAACATACCACAAAATAACACTCATAACATACCACAACACAACACTACTCCACAACATAACACAAAACAACACTCACAACATACCACAACACAACACTCACAACATACCACAATACAGCACTCACAACATACCACAACACAACACTACTCCACAACATACCACAACACAACACTACTCCACAACATACCACAACACAACACTACTTCACAACATACCACAACACAACACTACTTCACAACATACCACAAAACAACAACACTCCACAGCCCCTTCAAGCATTCACTGCTAGTGGCATTTCCGACAATAAGTTTTGACAAGAAATGCAGTAAAAGAATTTTTTTTTTGAAAACTACGAAAAAAATATAATTTAGTAATCCACAGAAAAACAGAAAATCCCAAAAAAATACTTTGGAACTGAAAAAAAAAGAAGAAAAACGTCAGAAAAACACACACAACAGAAGGCTTCTTGCCTAAGCATTCTTGACACGAAGAAAGCTGCAAAGAAAAGTTTTGTTGTAAAATTGATCACAAATCAAAACTACGTCAAAATTAAATCATGAGCTACAAAAAGAAAACTGCACTCACAATGGGTGACAAGGGAACGATGATTAGCCGTTAATGAAACTGTTTTTTTTTTTTTTTTTCTTGTTTTTGGCTATTTTTATTTTTTTCCTATTTTTTTTATTTTATTTTTTTTCTTCCAATTTTTCTTTTGTTTATTGAATAGTTTTCTTTAACAGCAAAGCTCGCAAACACGTATATTCTACTTCAACAGTCTTTTTCATTTGATTTTCCTATTTTTCCAGTGCTTTCGAATCTACAATGGGCTGGTGTGAGGTCAATAATATGCTCCTTGCATTTGAAGTTGCAAAAGGAAACAATTTGAAAAAAATAAATAACTTTTAAGTTCTCTTATTTTTTATAATAATAATTTTTTATCTAAAAACATAAAAAATCGAAAAAACAAAAAAAAACCGCACAGCAAAATTCCCATAAAAAAGGTCTACAAAAATGTTCATAACGAAAAAGGTTGCACAAAAAAATCAGAGCTCTTATGGCCGTTAAGAGAATGGTTGTCTATACAATGGGCTTGTCTTTCAGTGTTGTTCGGCGATAAAACTTCAGCGTCCAGACGACAAGAGTACGGGTGATGAAACAGTGAGGAGGATGATCTAATAGTAATATAGAAGTGGTAGCGTAGAGATGGGTGGAAATGAGAGGTGTAAAAAGAGGGTAGGAAAGAAGGAACGGAGAAAAAAGAGAAGAAGAAGAAACAGAAAAGAGAAAAAGGAACAAGAGAGAAGCAGCAGAAACAAAAACAAAGACTGAAAAAGGGTCATGTTTTAAACCTTCTTTGATAAAACCACTGGAAGACAACACATATCTGAGGTTTCAGCCACTCCTCTTGAGCATCCCTTCAACCGCATGTCAAGCCCCACAACGTCAAAATGCTTGTCCGTGGCTACGATGAGACCTTTAATGCTCACGTGGTTGTTTAATGCTCAACTTTGCCCTCATTTTCATGGTTTCATGGTTTATAAGAATTATTCTCAGTAATATTTATAATTGGTTATATTTGTTAATTTATCAAACTTTATTTTATGATCTTGTCTCTTGCTTCATTTTATTCACTCACTAAAGCGCTTATCATTAAAAAAATATTCCATCAGTTCAACAGTACACATTATATCAATCAACTCATGAAACCTATCTTATTTGGACAGTAATTAACCTCTGCCAAGAGATGCCAACCAGCTCCAAGGAACATTCAAGCTCAAATGACGAGATAAGCGGAGCTATTGGAGGTCCAGCAATCGTCTATCCGGTTGCTTTAGAGGAGTAACACTTTGGAAGGAGGTAATTCGGGTGCCTTCGATTGTGCTGCGGACACTTTTAACGCTTTGCCATTGAAGTCGGTACAAGACTGTGTGTATGCTGCTGAGGTGTTATTCGTTCTCCGCGTTTGTGTGTGTGTGTGTGTGTGTGTGTGTGTGTGTGTGTGTGTGTGTGTGTGTGTGTGTGTGTGTGTGTGTGTGTGTGTGTGTGTGTGTGTGTGTGTGTGTGTGTGTGTGTGTGTGTGTGCGTGCGTGCGTGCGTGCGTGTGTGTGTGTGTTTTTTTTTTCCTTATATTAAAATGATGTCTCATCGTGATTACTATTTGCACATAATTTCACATTCTGTTATTTTATTAAATTAAAAACGCCACGAAAGGTTTTGCACTGAAAAAATAAAAACGATTCTAGGATGAAAAATGAATCAAGAAAAATGGAAGCTCATGGAGAAGACTTGTTTGTTGCGGCAGGAAGGGCGAACATGGAGTGTGTGCGCCGTATCAGTCATCTGCATTAGCGATGACTGCATGAAGAAGATTGCTTGATAAGTGGCCAGCAATCGTGGGCTAAAGATAAGGAAGGAAGCTGGGAAGGCATTGTAAGGAGGATAAAAGAAGGATGAAGGAAGGAAGAAGGAAGAATGAGAAAAGAGAGAGGATTGCGAGAAGGCTATGTAGGGAAGAATGTAGAAAGAAAGACGAGAAGGAAAGAAGAGGAAAGATGATGAAGTAGAAATAAAAGGGTTGTAGGATGGGTTATGCAGGGGATGTACAGAAGAAAGTTTATAGGAGAAAAATGAAGTGATTTAACTACAGATTTACTGCCATTTGGGGAAGAGGCTGGGAGGTAAGGAAGAAACTCGCAATGATAGATTCAAAAAGAGATAATGTGTAACAACTTTTGTCCTTAGGAAGAAATCGTTGTCGTCATCGCTTCTTATCAAACTTCAAAACCCTACGGGTTAATGCCTTTGTAGTATTCTTCTTGTTTGTACTGCAAGTATCATCAATAAGAAACAAATAATAATAAGTAATAAAACGGGTCGGAGTTGTATTGTGTAGTCATATAAGTAACAAGTATTAGAAAAGTAAACAATAGTAATATGAAAATTTGTGATTGGTGGTGATATAATTAAAAAAAATACAAAAATACTGAACGAAAAAAAATGAGAGATGAACAGTTGAATGGAAGCTCAACTGGAATGATGAAGACAATAAGTAAAATGTTGGCAGTATAGGATGACTTGAAGATTCGGGCGTTGTTTTGACAGACCAAAGAATAACAGCTAAAAACATTCCATCTCCTGAAACTTGACACCTCTGTATGGCAAAGACGCAAGAGAAAATGTGAATTTTTCAAGGAGTATGACAATTGCAAATAGCTTGTGTAACGGCGCTTTGTGTTGTTGTTGCTGTTGTTGTTGTTGTTGCTATTATTGTTGTTGTCATTATTGTTGTTGCTCTTGTTGTTGTTGTTGTTATTATTGTTGTTGTTATTATTGTTGTTGCTATTATTGTTGTTGCTATTATTAATGTCTCTATTATTGTTATTATTGTTGTTGCTATGGTTTTTGTTGCTATTGTTGTTGTAAAAAATTCATTTGTGGCATAGTGGTCAGCGAGCTTGGTTTTGGTGCAGGAAGCTTGGAGTTCGAATCCCGATTGAGGCCAAGTTTGAGTTTTGAAGAGCGACAACTCGAGTAAAGAGCAGACGCAAAGTTTGTTTTTTTGTTATTTTTGCCATTTTTTTCTAAAAAATTTTTTTCCATTTTTTAATGAAAAAATAAAAAAATAAAAATGAGATGCAGATTGTCGTCCTGTTTGGTGGCAGCGTGTGGAGTGCATGCGGGAGGAGTTTGCATGGGACTAGGCTGGAGTGGCCAAGAAGACTGGGGTTACATTTTATTGATTTTTTTTTAAATATTAAAAAATATTTTTTAAAATATTAAAAAAATATTTTTTGTAAAATAATTTATGAATGGAAGTTGATAAAACAGAGCAGATTGATAAAATAAAATTTTGATCAGGTTGAAGTAGGAAACGAACTTGGAAATAATATTTAAGTAAAACGAACACACAATCTGCATGGGTTTTGAAACCAGCTGATGAATTATGGGAAAAACAACTGAAATAAAACATGAAAAAAAAATTTAAAAAAAAGGCTATGTGAAAAAGGAAAAGAGAATAAGAAAAAATTGAAGAAGAAAACTATGAATAAAAATACTTTTTTAAGGCGGACAGAAAAACAACAAAATAATAATAAAAACGAAAAAATAATTTTTTTCAAGTTCATAACTCGCACATTCCTATTTTTGGGCTGGTGTATAAATTGGGGACAGTTATAATGCCTGAATGCATGTCTCGTACGCCTCGTCACGGCCAAAAGAGGAGAAGATTGTTGATCTTATTAACAAAGAAGGATGGACGTTGAAAAAAATTACTGTTTCTATATGGACAAAAATAATGTTACTGCAACTGTAGACGCTACTACTACTACTACTACTACTACTACTACTACTACTACTACTGCTACTACTGCTACTACTACTACTACTACTACTACTACTACTACTACTACTACTACTACTACTACTACTACTACTACTACTACTACTACTACTACTACTACTACTACTACTACTACTACTACTACTACTACTACTACTACTACTACTACTACTACTACTACTACTACTACTACTACTACTACTACTACTACTACTACTACTACTACTACTACTACTACTACTACTACTACTACTACTACTACTACTACTACTACTACTAATACTACTAATACTACTAATACTGGTAGTATTTCCACTAGTCCCACTACTAAAACTTCTACTTATACTAATATAAATACTACATTTACAATTATTACTATCAATACCATTATTATTGTCTGATGGCCACCACTACTACTAAAAAACTAATCCCATCGCCACTATTACTAAAACGCCACTTGAGCAAGATTGCTTGCTTGAAGGAAAGATAAGGAATCATTATCAAGGATAAACATTAGCCAAGAAATAAACAGTAACCTCAAGGTCGCAACCTTCCCTGTGTCACACTGCCACCATTACTCTAAAGTTCTCTGCATAATTTGCTCGCTGTTGCTCCAAGCCTGTCATTGCAACGAATCCAGGAACCTGCACAGTTTTCTACCACCAACTGGTCATCTTCTATCCACCCATAAACAAAAAAACTCATTGTTGATGGTGCAAACATGATAATAAAAATGAAAAAGAAGTTGATAAGTGAATCGTTCAAATCAACTCTATAGCACACGCCCAATCCAAGGAAAGTACCTTCAATAAACTACAACCCATTCATACATCCACTCAATAAACTAATGACTATACAGAAGTCCACCTCCTATGGATTATGAGCTATACAACAAAAAAAATTTAAGGATCCACAGGTTGTGAATAAACCTCTCACAGTAGACGCAGCTCCCAAACACCTACCTTGCACGGGTCTACAGGCTGTGATTGTCGAGCGACATTTTCAATTTTGTGCCAATGACTCTCAACAACTCCATTTTTACGATTTGCTCGGACCCTAAAAAGACCTTCAAGAAAAAACTCCCTTGGTAAGTTATCATGTACCTAGTAGGTCTCTCTGTTCCTTGTGAACCTGCTCTTTAAAAACCCAACCTTTCGTCTGTTTTATTGACTCTTGGATGCAATAAATAATTCTTTTGGCCCACAAAAAGTTACCTTTGCTGCGTCTATAGAAAAGTTGAATACCTCCTTGAATATTAGCTTTCATAATGAATGAAATCCAAGGGTTTATTCGGGTTTTTGATGTTATTTTTGAGTTTTCAATTTTTGCTGGGTTATAAAGGGATTGGAAGAAACCTTTATATGCTTCAGAGTCAATTCAATTAATGCACACAACGCCGAACCACTCGTTAAAAATGCAATGTTGCAATGATGTTCTAAAAACGAACACAATCATTTCATTTTCACCTTTTTTAGCGCTTTCTTTTTTTTCGAATTACGAAGTCTTACATCGTTACACACGGACCAACACATCATCAGCAAACTCTCCACCTTGCAGGGGCGTGTAGTTGCCATTCTCACCAGCGAACAGTCACACTTCAGATGCTTTCAAACTTTCCAAATGTAACCCAGACATTTCGATGGGTTTCAAGTTTTGTCCAGTTTTTCTTTTTTTTTCTTCAAAAGTTTGCATTCTGTGTTTTCAACTCGTGAGCATGAATTATCGTAATAATGCGCCTACAGTTACTAATGAATTTTGGTTTTGATTGCTTTTATGTTTCTAGTGCATTCCAGTTTTGATTCATTCAAAATTTCCGATCGCTTCCAATTTTCTTCCTTTTCATGTCCACATGACGAACATCAGCTTGTCACCTTTGGCATATTAAAACGGTAAAGTCCCATGGGACACAGTGATATTGAATGAAATCTTTTTTTTTCTGAGATAAAAACCAAAATTTATAGAGAAGAAGCAGAAGGAGGCAGAAGGAGGCAGAAGGAGGCAGAAGGAGGCAGAAGAGGGTAGAAAGAGCCAGAAGGAGGCAGAAGGAAGTAGAAGGAGGCCGGAGGAGGCAGAAGGAGGCAGAAGGAGGCAGAAGGAGGCAGAAGGAGGCAGAAGGAGGCAGAAGGAGGCA
This sequence comes from Branchellion lobata, assembly GCA_947562095.1. Taxonomy (NCBI): domain Eukaryota; kingdom Metazoa; phylum Annelida; class Clitellata; order Hirudinida; family Piscicolidae; genus Branchellion; species Branchellion lobata. The sequence continues at coordinate 8,233,043 of OX387254.1, read as the reverse complement.
GAAGGAGGCAGAAAGAGGCAGAAAAAAGCAGAAGAAGGCAGAAGGAAGCAGAAGGAGGCAGAAGGAGGCAGGAGGAGGCAGAAGGAGGCAGAAGGAGGCAGGAGGAGGCAAGAGGAGGCAGAAGGAGGCAAGAGGAGGCAGAAGGAGGCAGAAGGAGGCAGAAGAAGGCAAGAGGAGGCAGAAGGAGGCAAGAGGAGTTTTGGAAAAGGGATGATGGAGGCGTTGGGAATGAGAAATTAAGATAAGATTTAAAAATAGATCTGTTCAAAAGAGACAATATAATGACCAAAATATAAGAAATAATGCGAACGGAAGGGAATGACGTGCGAAGAAATGTGTGTAAGATGATTGGGAAATGAGAAAAAAGGTGAGATGAAGAGGAGGTCGAGTTGAGTAGGGAAAAGTTGAAGAGATGGAGTGGAAGGCAAGAAAGAACTGTTGTGAGACGGCAAGGCAAACATCGCGAGATTTGAAGCTTCTGACATAAAGAAGGAGGAATTTGAAGAATTCGATTCCACTGAAAATAGTTAAGTTCTATACAAATGTGTGCTTATTCAAAATATCTTTTTTGATCTTGTTTATTTCTTTCTTTGACGTCATGAGTCTTTTAGCCTCGAATACCAACCCACTCGTCGTTATTGTTGTTGTTGTTTTGTGTTCCTTTTGTTGTTGTTGTTTTGTGTTTCTTTTGTTGTTATTGTTTTGTGTTTGTTTTGTTGTTGTTGTTTTTTGTTTGTTTTGTTTTTGTTGTTTTTTGTTTGTTTTGTTTTTGTTTAGGTTACTGTTGTATTTTGAAACATCAAATTTTCACGTGTATGTTTCCTTGATGTTTTCAAAGCCAATGCTGTCATTTCTGTTGTTTTCAACTGACCACCCTCTTGTTGTTGTGAATATTTCGAGTTATTATACTGTTATAATACTAACTTTCCGTTGTTTATATCACTGTTGTTGCTTCACTTATTCATTTCCATTGTTGTTACGTCAGTCCTTTGTTGACTCAAAACTTCATCAGTGTTGTATCAATTATTGTTTTCAAAAATGCACTTTTAAAAAAATAAATTTGATATTGTTGTTGTATCTGAAATCAAACGTTGCTTTCCATGTTGCTATTTCTATTATTCATTATATTTTGTTGTTACTCTTTTACTTTGTTGACATTTTTCGTCTTGAAAATTTGTTGCTTGCAACATTTTTTTCAACAAATGTTGCAGCTTGGTTGATGCATAATTTAGCTTTTTTTTTATTTTGACTAGATTGGCTTTTGATGGCACACGCAAGGGTCTGTAGTACGGCCAGTTTTGGGTTTGAAAAATACTTTCAACAAAAGGAAATCGTAAATATTGTTGAAATTAAAATGAAAATTCAAGGATGGTTTAGTATGGAGAAAAAAAAACTTAATTTGAAGGATGGAGTGAAACTTACGTTTTGTTAAGTAATTGAAAAAAATAGTTTTGATGAAAAAAAAATATATTTGTTAGCGCAACTTGATTGAGAGAAGTGGTCATAGCTTTGCAAAGAAGTGAAAATAACGAACCCACAAGCACAACGAACGTTCCAAAATTTCAAATTTGAAAAAAAATTAAGTGAGGTAAATTTGGCGTCGTCAAGAAATCGATGTTCGCCTGATTGACTGGATCGTCCATCAAAATAAATGTGCCTTTTTCTGAAATAATGAATGGCATTTTCATAAATAACATGCTCAGAAGGACTCCGGAGACCTCTTTCATTTGGTCTTGCGGGTATTCCACCAAAGGAAGGCTCGTGAGTTTGTGGGGATGTTTGCTTGAAGGCATAAGAAGATAATGGATGTATATGTGGGCTGGAGAGTTACGTGGTATGTATTGAATCTTGAATGATTTGCACTAGATTGCGAAAAGCCTTCCATAATCCTTCAACCTCAGCAGTTTCTTCCTTCTTTTTTGTTCTCCCGTATTTATCTTTTTCTTCCTCTTTTTCTTCTTTTTTTTGTTTTTTTTTAATTTAATTTTTCATCCTCATCATTCGTTCCATAAGTGTCAAGACTTTTTTATCATTTTTTCAACATTCTTCATTTAATCCTATCATCCTCATCATCCTCTTCATCTTCATCATCCTCTTCATTCTATTCATTCTCATTATCCTCTTCATCTTCATCATCCTCTTCATCCTTCTCATCCTTCACTTTCTTTCCATCTCTTCTTCATTTTCATCATCCTCTTCATCTTTCACATCCTTCACTTTCTTTCCATCTCTTCTTCATCTTCATCATCCTCTTCATCCTTCTCATCCTTCACTTTCTCTCCATCTCTTCTTCATCTTCATCATCCTCTTCATCCTTCTCATCCTTCACTTTCTTTCCATCTCTTCTTCAGCTTCATGTTCTTCATAATATTTTTCATCTTCTTCTTCATAATATTCTTTATAATATTCCTCATCATCTTCATCTTCATCTTCATCATCTTCACCTTCATCATTTTCATAATCCTCTTCATCATCTTCATCATCATCCTCTTCATCATCTTCATCTTCATCCTCATCATCTTCCTCTTCATCTTCTTCATCCTCATCATCTTCATCTTCATCTTCTTCATCCTCATCATTCTCGTTATCATCGTTCTCGTCAATACGGTCCTTACCATAAAGAACATAAACAGCCATAAAGAAGAGAATTAGGCAGCCAGGTCGATGCTTGCTTGAAAAGAGGATTAGAGCTTTGAAAATGTAAGGCCTAATATAATTAAACACCTTTCAAACATCCACATAATTCCCACAAGCCTCTCGTTTCAACTCCCCCCTCCCTCTTCCTTCAACTTCCCCCCCTCCCTCAATCCATCTTCCGGCCCCCCTCCCCTCCCTCAACCCCACCTTCTTCCTCAACTTCTCTTCCTCCCTCAATCTTTCTTTTTTCTCAATCCCTTCTCTTCCCTCAATCCATCTTCCATCTCAACTCCTCCCTTCCCTCCAACTACATCCTCCTCCCTCAACTGCATCTTCTTCTTCTCTCAGCTCTTCCTTCTTCTTCGTCATCTCCTTTTTTTCTTTTTCTTTTTTTCTTTTTCTCTAATTTTTTATCATCAATCTTTCAATTTTTTTCTCTTTTCTTGTTCTTCCACTACATCCCTCCATCTCTCCTATTTCTCTTCAACTTTTCTCACTTCCCTTCTTCTTCCCACCCTCTCCCTCTCTGTCCTTCTCAGCCTTCTTTCCTCTCCTTTTTTTCTCATGTCACAAAAACATGAGCAAGCTGTCAGTGACAAAAAAACTATGTGACAAAAAAACTATGTCATAAGTTGGACGCGAGTCTCTTCAAGAATCTTTTTAAATTATACGTGAATCAAGACTTGAGTGTACTTTTAATGCAATTTCATGCAAAGCCTACACACACAAGACTTTCACCTTGTGTGTAAGTTTTTTTGTTGTAAAAATTTGAAGAAAATTGGAACCTCGGATTTGAATTATACACAAAATTGAAATTAAAAAGCCGCTATTGGACTCTATTCAAGTTTGACGCGTGGTCTGATGGAATCAGTTAGGCGTCCAGCGTTCAAATCAATGTTGTTTTTTGTCATTTTTTTATTTTGATTTTTTCATTTTTATTTTGATTTTTTCATTTTTATTTTGATTTTTTCATTTTTATTTTTATTTTTTTCATGTTTATTCTTATTTTATTTTCTCATGTTTTTTTAATATTTTTATCTTCAAATTTAATTTTTTTAATTCTCAATATCTTTCTTATTTTTCATTTTTATGTTCCTATATATTTTTTATGTATTTTTTTGTAATAAAAATTTTTTTTCCTCATCTATCATATTTTCATTTTTCGTATATTTTCCATCCATCAATTTTTTTTTCTTTTTTCCAAGTTCCAGAGATCTTTCGGCTGAAAACGTTAAAAAAGCACTTGTTAGTAGTACAGTGGCTGAGAGTTCGACTGCAGAAAGGTTAGCAGCGGTGAATCAACAGGAGAAGCATCTTTGTGTGCTTAATAACACAGCTGAGTCCAACAGACACCTTGTGTGTGCTCAAGATGTGAATTTGGTATGCAGACCTTCGCAGAATTTACGGTCATTAAATCAAATCAGTCCGTTCGCTAACACCACACGCTTTCACCACACATACATTCAAAGCCGCTGTAGCATTACTTGCACACTCAACTATTAAACTTCAATAAAAAATCTTCCAAACGAAATCATCTTGAGCCTGTAAGGCAAACATTAAGGTCTGAAAGCATATGTTTTGTGTGTTCAAAATGGCATATCTTGACTTCAAAACAGCAAAAATAAATCATAAATAAATTTTTATACAACCATTAATACTATTTTATGAGCCATCCCAAACTTTCCAGGCTGTTAGTTGAACCGAATAAAAAGAAATTATGAAAAACTCTGCTAATTTTCGAGGATTTTTTGGCGAATCTCATTAGGCTGTGAGAAGTGAGTCTCTACTTTGATTCAGAAAACTTATTTTACACCTCCTCCTAATCTTATCACTAGTTTTTATTTGACTTTCCACGTTTTTTTTTTCATTTTTATTTCACGAAAATTTTCTTTAATTTATAAATAGACACAATTTCTTTAATTCTTCCGATAAACCCGTTTTTATATAAACTTTCAACTTTTCCTTTCAAATTTTCCACAATAATCATTCTAATTTTTCATTTAATTTTTTTTTATGTTCTAAAAATTATTTTTCAGTTTTTTC
>OX387254.1:8153363-8223363 GCA_947562095.1 Branchellion lobata | reverse complement strand
TTCACTCTTTTTCTCTCTTTTTAACTTTTTATTTTATTTTTGATTTTTTTTTCTCTTTAATTTTTTTTTCTCTTTTTAATTTTTTTTTCTCTTTTTAATTTTTTTTTCTCTTTTTAATTTTTTTTCCTTTTTTTCCAAATTCTCTTTTCCTTCCTTCCTTTCATCTTTCGTTTTTTGCTATTTTCATTTTTTCTCATTTTTTTCTTCTTCAACTCTCATCTTCCTTCCTTTTCTCCCTCCCTCCTCCATCGACGCCTCTTCCGCCCCCCCTTCCCAAGTGTAACTTATCATCAGTATATCATACAAGCACCTTATTTATGTGGCGCGTAATTTAAAATATATTTTCGTCAGCTTCACTCACGTCGGCTTTATAAGCGCTTTTTACGACGCCACTCGGAAGACGCCAAAGCGATCAAGTGGCTTGACGCTGCATCCTAAAAAACAACTCGCTTGGAGGTTTGCCATGTAGGTTACTGCTTTACGTAATGGCAGCTTCCTAATGCTAGCCATTCATTGGCCACCAAGCAGCTGAGAGGCTCTCAGACGCATGCGCGTTTAAGGCAATAAGAGCAATAATTACAATAAAGTTAATTTAAGGCGGTAATTCAGGCCTTGAAAATCAAAATGACTACACGAGGTGGATGATGATTGTAATGGTAATATTACTACTCCTACTACTACTACTACTACCAATACTACTACTACTACTACTACTACTTCTACTACTACTACTACTAATAATAATAATAATAATAATAATAATAATAATAATAATAAAAATAATAATAATAATAATAATAATAATAATAATAATAATAATAATAATAATAATAATAATAATAATAATAATAATAATAATAATAATAATAATAATAATAATAATAATAATAATAATAATAATAATAATAATAATAATAATAATAATAATAATAATAATAATAATAATAATAATAATAATAATAATAATAATAATAATAATAATAATAATAATAATAATAATAATAATAATAATAATAATAATAATAATAATAATAATAATAATAATAATAATAATAATAATAATAATAATAATAATAATAATAATAATAATAATAATAATAATAATAATAATAATAATAATAATAATAATAATGATAATAATAATAATAATAATAATAATAATAATAATAATAATAATAATAATAATAATAATAATAATAATAATAATAATAATAATAATAATAATAATAATAATAATAATAATAATAATAATAATAATAATAATAATAATAATAATAATAATAATAATAATAATAATAATAATAATAATAATAATAATAATAATAATAATAATAATAATAATAATAATAATAATAATAATGATAATAATAATAATAATAATAATAATAATAATAATAATAATAATAATAATAATAATAATAATAATAATAATAATAATAATAATAATAATAATAATAATGATAATAATAATAAGAATAATAATAATAATAATAATTTTGTTATTAAAACTATAAACAAAAAGTTGAATGAGCAGAAAGAAATAGACGCCAAAAGTATGAATCCGTGATAAACAAACAATAAAAAACATCAACAAAAATAATAATAAAACAAAGAACAATAATATTTATAACATAAAAAGTGATTAAACCTAATTTTGAATTTTTCATTGCCAAGATGTTTTGTTGAGGTTTTGTCAAAAGACTTTGAAGGGGGGAGGTGACCAGAGAAATAAGCTGTCACTGTGGCCCAGAGGTTGGCGAACCACACGCTGGAGCATGGAACACGAGGTTCAAGTCCCGGCTGAGCTCGAGTGTAAGTTTTAAATAAATTTAACTGAAATGAAGAACATATGATGCTAAAAAGTCGCCTGAAAGGTCTTCTGGTTGAAGGTCATTGTATGAAAAATTGTTGGAAAAGATAGAAATCAGGACAATGATAAAAGAAACATTGAAAAACAAATAAAAACGAAATTGAATCAATTGAATCCGATGAAAAAATAAAAGTAAAAATATATCAAAAATTTAAAAAAACATTTAACATAAATAATTAATTAAATTGAAATATTAAAACCACAAAAGAAAAACTTAAAAAAATAAGACCCCACGAAATAATATTTTTTTGAATATTAATAAAACAGAAATAATCTTTTAAAAAACAGAAAATAGAGCTAGAAGGGCCGAAGAAGGATAATACCTGCGCAGAGAGGGGTGTAGACATTGAGGTAGAGACAATCTTCGTCCTGGAAGGAGGTGAAATGACTCATCAGGTGCCACTGCAGCTGGGCAGCATTGAGACTGGTGGGAGCTTTGGTGAGAGGCTTGGTGTCCTTGTGGCTCGGCCACGGCTTGGATGGCTGTGGACACACCGGCTTGAATCTGTCCAAGACCTTCGGGAGGTGGGAGGTGTCACTAGGATAGTATTTTTCGAGTATGAATATTAAAATTTGATGAGCTAATCAACGCATTTGTAGGTGCTTCTCAGCTTTTTATCCAAAGATGCTCCCGATGGAACGGTTTTACTGGCTGCTGGCTGAACTACTAAGCGAGTGAGTCTTGCTCTTTGATTGGATTAGATTGTGGTGGTGTTTTTTGTGTATTATGAAGATAGTGGAAGTTGGTGGGTTTAGTTGGGATGTCTTTCCATGGTTTAAAATGTTTGGAATGTAGTGTAATTTTGATAGAAAGCTGGTGGTGTGTGTGGTAAACGTTGGATGGATTTTTATGTGATTGAGGCTTGCCTCCGAGAGGTTTGATGGCAGGGAAATGTTGGGAAAAGTTGGTAATGGTAGCTTCTATCAGTATTCGATGGTGACGGTGGCTGGTTGAAGTAGTGGGAACGCTAGTTCAAGTGAAAGGTGTGTTTTCGTGTGTGTGGGCTGGTGAGGAGAATTTGAAGAGTTAAAAGGCATTCCGATACAATTGGAGGATGGAGAACATACGCTTAGATTTATATAATTAACATAATTGAAACATAATGCGACACAGAATTGACAATTTCATAATAAAAGAATTAATAAATAACTGTGTATGAGGGAATTGAGGGTTAGATAGATATGAAAGAGGGTTTAAGCTGGAAGAATGCTTGGATGGTTAGATGAACGGATGAGTGAATTGATGGCTAGATGGAATCTTAGTTGGATGGATGGATGGATGGATTGATGGCTAGATGGAAAGATAGTTGAATGGACGGATGAATGGATGGACGGATGAATGGATGGACGGATTAATAGATGGACAGATGAATGGATGGACGGATGAATGGATGTAAGAATAAAGGAGTGAAGCGATAGAAAAGAGTAAAAAGTGTCAAAAGAGCAGTTAAGAAAACCGGCTCGGAAGCTATTGGAGATAGGCTAATAAAACTTATGAAAGTGAGAAAAGAAAAACAAGGGGATATCCATGGATTCAATTATTTGTGGAAGAAAAAAACAGAGAAAACAAAAAAATGTTGATTATAAGACTTCCACGGTTCGAGAAAAAATGGCTTCCAATTAGAATAGGATTGGAATTGAAAATAAAATGAATTTTCGGAGAGCTGAGGTACAATCGTGTGAATATAAAGAGACAATTTCCTTTGCATTCTTTTCAAAATTGAAACATTTTATTTTAAAAAACAGACTGCAACGTAGAAAATAAATCCGATCATTGAAAATTTAATCCAAAAAATTGATCAAACTAAAAAGAAAAGGTAAAATGTGGCAAGCGAGTTAGGGCAGTGGTATTATAAAATGAATTTGATCGGTTAAAAAAAACAAAAGACGCAACGAGACTGGGAACAGAAAAAACATTAAAATCAGAAAAAACTGGAAGACAAGAAAAAAAAACAAAAAAAAAGATAAAAATAGGAAAACAAGATAAAACCAGGAAAACAGGATGAAAAGGGAAAACAGGATAAAAACAGAACAAAAAGCTGGAAGACAAAACAAACTGGAAGACAAAAAAAACTGGAAGACAAAACAAACTGGAAGACAAAAACAAAATGGAAGACAAAAAAATTGGAAGACAAAAAAACTGGAAAACAAAAACAAACTGGAAGACAAAACAAACTGGAAGACAAAAACAAACGGGAAGACACAAAAACTGAGCTGTAAAGTTTGAAACAATCAAAGGAACATGATTAAGAGTGGGTGGCGGGGGAGGATGTATGCGATAGCGGCTAATTGGTCCGTCAAAGGATCTGTCTCTCAGTCGTTATTGTTTTGCCAAACTGATTGCCATGACACTTGCGCGCCCACCTGCCAATTTAACATTCCACTCAATTAAAAATTTTTTATTTATTTTTCAACTCGTCCATCTACTTGGTCATATGGTAGTTCTTTCATTCATTCATTCTTTTATTCATTCATTCATTCATTCATTCATTCATTCATTCATTCATTCATTCATTCATTCATTCATTCATTCATTCATTCATTCATTCCTTCATTCATTCCTTCATTCATATCTTCCTTCATTCTTTCATTCATTCATTCATTCATTCAAGCATTCATTCATTCTTCCATTCATTCTTTCATTCACTCCTTCATTCAATCATTCATCTATTCATCCACCCTCTCACTCCTTCATTCATTCAACAACCTCTCAATCCATCCATCCCTCCTCCAACATCCTACCACTACGACGCATGCCTGTATTTTCTTCTCACATTAATTCTCTATCATCCATCATTTCGGATTTCTTTTGTAATGATTTGCTCTAATACCACAAAAATCCTTTTTTTCTCATTTTTTTTTAAATTTTTTAAAATTTTTTTTTCTTTTTTTTTCGTTTTTTTTTCATCTTCTTCCTCCTACTCAATTGTTCCATTTTCAACATTTCTTTAATTTTTCCTTTTTCTTTTTTTATTCATTTCACAAGAACTCGTCAACTCATCAATCCACTGTCTTCAACCACACCCCCCATTTAATTTATCAACTCGCTTTTAATAAATCACACCGTCTCATTCCACCCCACCCATCCATTCTGCCACCACTATCCACTTTGACCACTAATCCTCATCTATTACATCACCAGCTTCCATCCATCCTACCCCCACCCAATAGACCATTCTTAACAAATCTAAAAAAAGTTTTTTTTTGAAAAGTTTTCCAAACATTCATCCAGCCATCCATTCATTCACCCACTCGTCCGTGAATTCATTCCTTTCTTGTTTTGAATTCATTTATCCATCTATCCGTTTGTCTCTCTATCCATTTATCTATTTATTCCTTCATCCACCTATTCATTTATCTATTTACTCCTTCATTCATCCATCCATTCATTCATCCATCCACTCATTCATCCATCCACTCATTCATCCATCCATTCATTCATCCATCCATTCGTTCATCCATCCTTTCATTCACTCATTCATCCACTCATTTATTGATTCTTTCGCGTGTCTTCCCTATCGCTAAGCACCCATCCATCTATTCGTCTATATTTTCATACTCAAGCACCTACCTATCTCACTTCAGCATCTACCCATGCACATTTTCAATTCATGCATCGTGATTCAAATCTCTTCTTTTCTGAATGTTCCTTTTATTAGCAGCCTGCAAGTCTTCTCTTCTTACCCGCCCATAAAACCCCCACAAAAAATAGACACGCACGGACAACCAGGGACGCTTTAACAACCACCGGTGTATATTTCTAGTTTAATCTATACTAGGCAATATTGCCGAAGGTTTTTACATAAATTTCCACAGCGAGATTCGAACCTCTGACCTCAGGCACCAAAGCAAACGACACTTTCACTTAACTTCGGCTGTGGCCATAAACAAAAAGTACTTTTCATTCCTGCAGACCTCAGCGTCATTTTCTAACTGATTTTGTATGTATCAAGCCTGCAGCCATTCAAAGATCGCCAGTCACTGCAAGTCACTTAATGCCCTCCAAACACGAATCCATTTCTACCTTCGCATCCACTTCTCAAACTTCAAAACTGCGTTATGACTAATACAAGCACGTAGGTGTAGTGCCGTGGTTGTCGAGTCAGTCTTCTGCTCACCGAAGCACACTGCGTCCATCAAATTCAAAATCCACTCGTCAAATTTCTTTATCGTCGGAGCCTTCTTTTTACTTTTCGCAATCTCGTTTCGTCTAAAGCACTTCAGACATCTATTCACTTCAGACACTATTTTGGTGTTTGGTACTTTTTCTGAAAATAAATGTTGCTTTACAGCGGCGTATATAAGTGCCTGAGACACTGAGGAGCCAGTGAGAAACCTCCTTCAGTGCAGTAACAGCTGCTACGTTTACCAACTTCCCATTCAAGTCGATGCTTCCCGCCGAGATTTACAATGCCACCACTGTCCGTTCGCTTATGCAAAACTATTCTATTTATCTGGCAGCCATCTAACACCTATAAATCCACCCAGTGGCAATCTTAGGTACCTCATTCTTGTTCTTCTTTCCGTCCAGCCAACCACTCTCTGCACCCTCTTCTTCTTCTCACGGCAACTGCCAGTCTGTTTCACATTTAATGGTCCTATAACTCTCTTTCATTCAATCATTCAATCACCCTCCATAATGCTTCGGACGCCCATTTGTTTCAGAACGACAAAGTCTCATGACCACAGATTTGGTCTCATCAATCACCACTTCGACACCTGACCAAATGGAGCTTGTGAACAGCTTTCAACTGCCCACCCTACCTCCGATACAAGCGTCTTCTTCGTGCAATCAACTTTTATTAAGCAGTTTGCTGCCCTTTGTCGCTCAGTAGCTCTTATCTTCTGATCCCTCCTCCATCCAATCTTCTCTCTATCCACCTATCTATCTAGTTCCAGCCTTTTTCATTTGTCTATTCATTCTTTCATCAATTCCCTGTTCACTTCACTTGTTTATCAATTCATTCATTCATTTATTCATTCATTCATTCATTTATTCATTCATTCATTCATCCATCCATTCATTCATTCATTCATTCATTCATTCATTCATTCATTCATTCATTCATTCATTCATTCATTCATTCATTCATTCATTCATTCATTCATTCATTCATTCATTCATTCATTCATTCATTCATTCATTCATTCATTCATTCATTCATTCATTCATTCATTCATTCATTCCTTCATTCATTCATTCATTCATTCATTCATTCATTCATTCATTCATTCATTCATTCATTCATTCATTCATTCATTCATTCATTCATTCATTCATTCATTCATTCATTCATTCATTCATTCATTCATTCATTCATTCATTCATTCATTCATTCATTCATTCATTCATTCATTCATTCATTCATTCATGCTATCCTTCTCTAATATGCTTCTTCAACCCATACCTCTTTATATTTTTCGGCTCATCAATTCTTTACATTTTTTGTTTTTTTTTTAAATTTCGCAGAGTTTTTCATTTTTTTCAATTCATTTTCTATTCCACTTTTCACACTTTCAACTATCCATTCATTCATTCATTCATTCATTCATCCTTCATTCATTCATCCTTCATTCATTCATCCTTCATTCATTCATCCTCCATTCATTCATCCTCCATTCATTCATCCTCCATTCGTTCATCCTCCATTCATTCCTCCTCTATTCATTCATCCTTTTATTCACTCCATCCATTTAATCAGTGGCTCATCGGAGCGGTCTGCAATTGGCATCCCAGCCACCCCCTGCCAAACTGCCCACTTGTATAAATGTCTTTCGTATTCTTTTTAAAATTTCATTTTTTTATTAAATTTTCTATTTTCAAATTGTTTTTTTTTCTAAATTTTTTTTAATTTTTTTATAGTCTTTTGTTTTTTTTGATAATTTTCAAATTCAAAGAAAAATTGAAATTTACTTTTTAAATTAAAATTTTTTTTTTTAAATTTCCAAGCTTGTTTTTCCACATTGGAATGTTTGTCGAAACTTCATTCAAAAAAAACAAAAAGGAAAACCCATTTTTATTTTTATTTTTATCTTCAATTCAAAAAAAACTTCATTAATATATTTTTTGTTGTTTGTTCTAGCAATTACAGTAGCCAGTTTTTTCAAACACAATTCCAAGTAATTAAGCTGAATCATCAATCCATCTATCTTATTCCTGTCATTTCATGTTCATTTATTTTTGGATATCCATTCATCTTTTCTAGAAGATTTTCACCCATGAATTCACCCATGAATTAATTCACTCAACCACCCATTCACCTACCCATCCATTCATACATGAACTTATCTATTTGTTGATACATTCATGTGATCTTTCATATATTAATTCATCCAATCAATCATCCATTTATCTATTCATTCATCAATTCATTCATCAATTTATTCAATCATTCATTCATCCAATCATCCATTCATCCAATCATCCATTCATCCATTCATCCATTCTTCCAATCATCCATTCATTCATTCTCTCATCCAATTACCCATTCAATCATTCATCCATCCATTCATCCACTCATTCATTTTCTTCACTCACTCTGACACCGTTCCAGTTATCAGCGGCTCCGGTCGGTGGCATGAATCTCAGTTTTCCAGCCGATACAGAGGCATACTGCAGGCCTAAGAAGGCTTGCACCTTGATATGTTGCTGCTGTTGTTGTTGCTGTTGTTGTTGCTTATGTTGTTGTTGTTGCTGCTGTTGTTGAAATTGTTGTTGTTGGTTTTGATTTTGTTGAAATTTTTGTTGTTGGTTTTGTTGTTGGTCATGTTGCTGTTGCTGGTTACGACCTGAAGACAATGAGTGCGTGTGCTTGTGGTGATTGTTGAAAGGCTGCTGTTTGTGAAGTGGTTGTTGTCGTTTGGGGAGTTTTTTGTCGTGGTGTTGAGGATAGGCACGTGATTTAGTATGGTAAACTGAATAATCCGGGTTGCCTGAAGCCGAGTCCTTGCGGGTTTTGTTGTTTTGTCGTTGTTTTTGTTGTTTTTGTTGTTGATAGTTCTGCAGCACACTTTGAAAGATTTGCAGCTTCGCAACATCCACTTTCAAAACAATCCCCTTCACGAGGCCCGCTCTTGTCGTCACCACTTCTGTCAATTCATCATAAATATTATTGTTTACGTACTTATTGTTTTTGTTATTGTTGTTGTTGTTGTTGTTGTTGTTGTTGTTGTTGTTGTTGTTGTTGTTGTTGTTGTTGTTCTCGTCTGTATTGTTTTTATAATTGTTGATTTTTCCGAAATTGTTATCATTTCGTAAATTTCCGTAAATGAATCGATAAATAGGAAAAAAATCATTGAATAATTGTCTCAAATACTGAAAATCACTTCCTCTCTTTCTTATGTTCTTGTTATTATTATTATTTTCATCATTCTTGTTATTATTATTATTTTCATCATTATTGTTATTATTATTATTAGTTATATTATTATTATTTATATTATTATTATTTATAATATTATTATTTATATTGTTATTATTTATATTGTTATTATTTATATTATTATTATTCATAATATTCATATTATTATTATTGTTATTATTAGTATTATTATTATTATTATTATTATTATTATTATTATTATTATTATTATTATTTTTATTATTATTATTATTATTATTATTATTATTATTATTATTATTATTATTATTATTATTATTATTATTATTATTATTATTATTATTATTATTATTATTATTATTTTTATTATTATTATTATTATTACTATTATTACTATTATTATTATTATTATTATTATTATTATTATTATTATTATTATTATTATTATTATTATTATTATTATTATTATTATTATTATTATTATTATTATTATTTAGCTGCCCAATTTTTTTGTAATACTCTTTTTGTTTTTTATTATTATTCTTGTTATTATTTTTATTATTATTCTTGTTATTGTTTTCATTATTATTTTTAAATTTTCTAACATTCAAAACGTCATTGATTGACTCAAAGTTTTGCTCATTCAAAAAATAATCGAAGCTCCCATCTCCGAATCTTTTGTCCTCGTTAGCATAAAAACGTTTGTTTATGTTTTCAAATTTTGACATTTTTATATTCTTTTTGTTTTTTTTGGTGACGTCATTGTTCTTTATGACGTCACCACAAGTGGCACAGAGGATTGTGAGAAAGAGGGTTGTCGACACACCAATCAATTTGAGGTCAGTCATATTTGTTTATTCGGTGCTGCCCCTGGTAACAATGCCCGCCTTGTTTTGTTTTGGCGTGTTTTCCGTTGTTGTTGTTGTTGTTGTTGTTGTTGTTGTTGTTGTTTTGGTTGTTGTTTTTTTATTGAATTTTTGGCTGTTTTTGTTGTAGTTGCTTTTCTTCTCGTTTTTGCTGCTGTTATATCGTTTTTGTTGTTGTTTTTGTTGCAATTGTTATTGCTAGTGTGAAAGGTGTTGCTGTTGTTATTGGCAGGGGCTTCGTTTAAGGCCTGCTCCGTTGTTGATGTTGTTGTTTCGAGTGTTGTTACTTTTGTTGTTGGAATTGTTCGCTGTTGATAGTGATTGAAAAAGTATTAATATTGTTAGTGACGACGACGACGACAATGACAATGACAATTGTGTTGTTTTTTCCAGGTTTTGAAAGTTGATCATTGTTGAAAGTTTTTTTTCAATCTTCATACTTTTCATGTTTCAATCAAAAGGACCACAGAAGATTCAATGTGATGCATGCAGAAGCACAGCCACTGGATCTTCAGACCTTCCACTGGATCTTCAGACCTTCCACTGGATCTTCAGACCTTCCACTGGATCTTCAGACCTTCCACTGGATCTTCAGACCTTCCACTGGATCTTCAGACCTTCCACTGGATTCTCTTCCCTGCTCACCAGCCTGTCTTCCTGTGGACTCCTGCCAATAAGTCAGTACATGCAAACTCTATTATGAAACCAAGTGCATAAAAATACAACGTTCAAACCCTAATGGAAGACTCGAACTTATGTTTTTCTTCCAACTTCATGTTTATATACTCTTTTCTCCACCAAAACTCTAGTATAATCCAATGCTTTTGAAACCATGAGTCCTTGGCTCCTTTCGCCACTACTCATCATCTTTTGAAACGAACCACTAGCTTTTTTTCCATGTTTTGAAGCTTCTTCATAAATTCTCAATACACATTTTAATTTAAAATTTATTTTCAAATCATTTATAATAATAATAATAATTATTATTATTATTATTTTTAAATAACTCAAAATCATCGTTCGACTAGTAGATATTGTTTAAAAACGTTAAATGCAAAAACGAAATTCGGAAAAAATTGTGAGTTATTGATAAAACCCAAGACATTTTCCAGAATCTTAATTACTAAAATAAAACGCTAAATAATTTTTTTACTCTTTCATGGGCATCCTTCAGGACATCAGGGCGAGTTATGTATTCGAGGAAGAAACCTTTGGAACAGATAAGTGGTCGTCTGCTCTGACGTATGAATGATATATGAGATGGCCGAGATAAAGCGTTATTATTATTTCAGCATTTCATGCGAAAAGCCCTTTGTGTCGCTACGAAGGAACCAGACCGCTTTGAAATATTCAGCGCATAAGGGTTGGTCACAACACCTTTTCAACAACTTTCACTCGTGATGGTTGTATGAGCAATCACTTAAAGAATCAATTATTCAGCCTTAAATGGCTGTGCAATGACTCATTCCACTTTTCCTCCCTCCTCAGTCTTGCGGAAAATTACGCCAGGGTGGATGGGAGTTTGCAGCTATGGTACCGAGATTTCAAAATGCTTGGTTGCCCTTGGATTGTTTCTACATTTTTCACTGTTTTTTCGTTTGTTTTTGTTTTCTGTTTGTATTTTCATGTTTGCTTTTGTCCGCTTAGTTTATTACATTTTTTGTTTAGTCTGCCTTTGTCAGTTATGTCTGTTAGACATTTTTTTCGGCTCTAAAAATAGTTTCGAACTTCATATTACTTGCCTGTCTCTGACATACTCCATTGCATCAGCTGCATGCTTTGTTGTGTATTCCTTTGATGCTTTGTTGCATGTTTCGTTGTATGCTTTGTTGTATGTTTCGTTGTATGCCTTGTTGTATGTTTCGCTGTATGCTTTGTTTTATGTTTCGTTGTATGCATTGTTGTATGTTTCGTTGTATGCTTTGTTGTATGTTTCGTTGTATGCTTTGTTGCATGTTTTGTTGTATGCTTTGTTATATATCAGTTGTATATGCCCTCATTTTGTTTGTAATGACATTGCACAGGTATTTTGGGCTTGTGAACTCTGCATGGTCTATAAACAACAATAAAATACAATGAAATACAATACAAAACAACAAAATAAAATGCAATACAATACACAACAACACAATACAATACACAACAACACAATACAATACACAACAACACAATACAATACACAACAACACAATACATTACACAACAACACAATACAATACACAACAAAACAATAAAACACACAACAACACAATACAATACAAATGCAAGTATGTTTATAGTGGCATTAACCCCAGAGGGTATCAAGGTCACACCGTGGATATTAATGCAATGAAATACCATCCCAAGTCCATTTTGGACTTTCAAGTAACGCTTGCAGGAACTCGTGGTGGAATGTTGTCTTTACGTATTAGATTGTCAAGAAATATTGCAAAAAAAAACATATTTTTTCGTTTTTTGGTGAATAATTGATTCTCAAAATATTGTTCTGTAGTTACTCACAAGCCGTTTTTCTTGCCATATTTCACTTTTTTTCATCTCAAATGTGAGAAAATTGTTTTCGCAAACTAAAAGTAAAAGTGTCGAACTAAAAAGGGCAAATCGCAGAAAATTTCTTTAGCGCCGGAGTTTATGGAAAAGTTTTTTGGGAGTTCTAGGGCTCCGATTTCGCATCTTTAATGTGGCTTCGCCATGCATTCAATCAAACTGTTGTTTATTGTATTTTTTTTGTTTTTCCACTGTATTGTGCCGGTTATATTGTATTTTGTGAGTTACAAGGTGCTGGACTTGAGCGTCTTTTATTGTACTTTATGGTACTTTATGGTACTATATTAAACACCTTTGCATTAGGCTGTACTTCTGCTATATACCTTATTACTCCTTGTTACAAGTTATACATTCTGTTGCGCTAGATTGCATTGCCTTGTGATGGGGACGGTCTCATTGTATGACTCTGAAAGGTTTTGTGCTTGAGATATTTACTACTGGAGGTTTTTATTTTTAATCTGTAGGATGTGGCTTCGCAGAGCAGAAGGCGTGAATAAACGGTTTTTAACACCCTACACATACCATTGTCACCATTGTCACCATTATCACTCTTGTCACCATTATCACTCTTGTCACCATTGTCACCCTTCCTACCCAATGTTACCCATGTCAACCAATGTCCTCTTATTCCACCAAGCGAGCAAGAAATGCAGTAATGACCGTTACAATCAGGAAATCATTCATCCTCACTCTCACTCCTTCCTTCTACAAGCTTCTTGTTTTGCGCTATACAATCATTCAATCAGCTGACAGCATGCCATGCTGCTGTATGTAAGAAACAAGCTTCAACTTATGGACCACACACGACACCCCTGCATGCGAACCAAACACCCATCCAGCCCTGTGTAAGAAGCATGAAATTGAAAATAATTACCCAAGCTTTCGTGGTTTTTTTTTAGCTGCTATTTCTTCAACAAACTCCAGAAACAAAACGTCGAGAAAGGATTTTTTTAATAACTCGAAACGTTCGAAATTTGAAAACAGAAGTTAATTTAAAACAACCTTTTCGAGTGGTTGGTGACATTTTTGACTTTTTTACAAACAACGTCAAACTTGACATTTTTTTTCTCGAAAGTTCGCTGCAGCAAGGTGCTTTCTCGGCTTGTAGCGTAACGCCGTTGTTTAATCAAATAAGAAAGGTTAGTGTGTTTGAAAAAAAATACCACAGATTAACTAATCACCACAGATTAATCAGGTACCACAGATTAACTAATCACCACAGATTAATCAGGTACCACAGATTAATCAGTTACCACAGATTAATTAGTAAACACAGATTAATCAGTTAACACAGATTAATCAGTTACCACAGATTAATTATACACCACAGGTTACTCGCGGTTTCACTACTTTTTTACTGATAACAAATCTTAACCATTTTTAAAAAGTGGACATTTTAAGAAGCAAACTTCCTTGCGCGCGCATGCGCACTTGGTTTAAGAAAATATGACTTATAGGCAGGAAAAGGAAAAGGAAAGATATGGAAAATCGAAGATTTATATTATATTAGGATAAATTATTATGTTTTTACTACAAAATATTTTTAATTTTTTAGTTTATTAGGTTTTATATTAAAAAAACTTTTAATAGCGTTGAATTGATTTCTAACAAAGGAATCCTACGCTCTGAATGGAGTCACATGGTTACTTTCAAAGATAATAGTTTGGATGAGTACATACAAAACCTCAACCGGAGATAACTTGTACACTAAGCATTAAATACAATACAATACAATACAATACAATACAAACACGAATATTATTATAGTGGCATTAACCCCGTAGAGTTTCGAGGCCACTCATGGAGTTGACAGAGTGACCAAGCCGGCGCCAACGGCGTAAAAATAGAAAAAAGTGCATGAGAAAAAGCTTTGAGTTATTAGTTAATTTGATAAGGAATAACTTGATAACGTCACACGTGGTCCTGATTAATCGTACCTCGCTTGCACCCGCCATTTGACTCCTTCATTACTTGACTCCTCCTTTCCTATATCCCTTTCAAATCGTTTCCCGAGATTGGCGCGGTTGTTCGATCACCACAACCATTTGGGAATTTTCATTTTTGCCGTTTAAGGTCGTTTTTTGCTGCTTTTATGATTCGTTTTATGGGCATTCAGGCCATGTTATGAGCGTGCCCTCTTTGGCACAGACAATGCCATATCTGAGATAGTGGCTTCGTTCCGTCGGCCATAAAAGCATCCACCTTTGATACACTGCACTCAAAGATACATTAGACTGGATACATCTCGTGGTAGCGAAGAAGGAATTTACAGCAAGCTTTCTGGCGTGATAAGGACTGACAAATGAAAGAAAAACGTATCCAATATTTATTCGGTAAGTTTTTCAAGAAAAATAATCCCGTGATTTCTGGCGAAAAATTTAATCAACCACTTTGCCTAAAAGCTTCTCAATATTTTGCGACGTGCAGGCAATTTTCATCCACGTATTTTTTTAATCGAGAGCTGATCTTTGCTGCCTCAAAAAACGTATTTCTGAGACAGGTTTTTGCGCACACGTGCTTTATGACTATTAATTGCAGACTACAAAGGCTAACACTCGGAATAGCCTTACAAATTAAGTTCAAAAAGTTTGTTTTTTCGAATAATATTCCATCATTCTACTACAGCTATTTTTTCTATTCTGCATTATTTATAGCATCAATATTATTCATGCATCTATTAATATTTATTTTTATTTCATCATTATTATTTTTTATTTTTATTTCATCATTATTTTTATTTATTCTTTTATTTCATCATTATTATTATTTATTATTTTATTTCATCATTATTTTTATTTATTATTTTATTTCATCATTATTATTATTTATTATTTTATTTCATCATTATTATTATTATTTATTATTTTATTTCATCATTATTATTATTTATTATTTTATTATCTTTATTATTTTTTTTATTATTTTTATAAAAGTCTATTTCGTCTGCACCGGGGTAGAATATTCGGCTTGACTTGCATATACTTTATTGCTGGAAACAAAATTGTACCTCGACCTTTTGTTCTGCGATCACTGTTCTCTGCCGGTTTCGAGAGGCACCCATAATGTAAGTGAAGAGGTGTGCTGTGTAGTGGTGTGTAGTGGTGTGTAGTGGTGTGTAGTGGTGTGGTGTGGTGTGGTGTAGTGTGTTGTGTAGTGGTGTGGTGTGTTGTGTAGTGGTGTGGTGGGATGTGTTGTATTGTGTAATAGTGTGGTCTGTTGTGTAGTAGTGCGTTGTGTAGTGATGTGGTGTGGTGTGTCGTGTTGTGGTGTAGTGTGTTGTGTGATGGTGTGGTGTGTTAAAGCGCTATAGTGTTGTTTGGTGTTTAGTAGTGTTTCTTGTGCCATAGTGGTGTCCAGGGTAGTAGAATTCATTGCGTATTGGTGAAATGGTTGTTTTGTGGTATTGTTTGTTGTTTGCTTGGTCTTGGGTATTTCAGTAAGTGTTGTAGTGGTGTAGTGGTCGAATGATTTCATAGTGGTTTTGTAGTGGCGTAGTGATATAGTGGCTTTTAGTTATGAGCTTGTTTTGAACGTTGAAGTGGTTTTTGGATGTTGGTTTAATAGTGGTGTAGTGGTGTATTGGTGAAGTGATGTGGCGTTGTAGTGGCGTGGAGGTGTAGTGTTTTACTAGTACTGTAATAATGCTGTGCGCTGTGTTGTTGTAGTGATGGGTAGTGGTGTAATGTTGTAGGCTTTTTGAGTGAGTTAGTTACATAGTGTTGTTGTGTGATGTTGAGGTGGTGTTGTGTGATGTTGAGGTGGTGTTGTGTGATGTTGAGGTGGTGTTGTGTGATGTTGAGGTGGTGTTGTGTGATGCTGAGGTGGTGTTGTGTGATGTTGAGGTGGTGTTGTGTGATGTTGAGGTGGTGTTGTGTGATGTTGAGGTGGTTTTGTGTTTTGTTTGAGGTGGTGTTTTGTTTGAGGTGTTGTTGTGTGATGTGGAGGAATTGTGTGAGGCTCCAATCCCACAAGAAACTACCACAGAAGAGGTGTGCTACTTTGAAAAAACGTTCAAGTTTTGATTTCTAACGTTTGTGTCAGCAGTATGTACATCACTTTTAAGTACTGAAGTTCGAAAACGCCATAAAATGTCATTGAATGGCCATGTATTGAAAATTAAGAATACATAAAACTTGCTAGAAAACAAGGTGGAAAGTGAAAAGTACTCAGTTCTGAAGGTCAAAAATGATATTCTACTCTTTATAACACGCATTCTTCATTGATTTTAGTTGTCGTATGAAAGAATTGAAACCAACAAAATGCTTCCACTTGTAGATTATTGCCAAAATTGCCAAAAAATTGTTTTTTTTAATTAAAAAAATTAAAACGACTTTTTATTCACGAAAAAACTAAGTTCAGTTTTTGTAGATTTAAAAAAAAAATTCGACTTTTTAACAAGATCATAGATGCGCGTTAACATATACGACCTGGACACTTTTGCCCGCTTCACATGCCATCCTCGAATAAAAGGAATTGTAAGGAAACTTAAAAAATCATTATCTTTGCACACACACACACACACATACACACACACACACACACACACACACGCACACACACACACACACACACACACACACACACACACACACACACACACACACACACACACACACACACACACACACACACACACACACACACACACACACACACACACACACCAACCTCCAAAGAAAAACACATATCCAAAGAAACAGTAAACCCATAAAAACACACTAATTAGAGGCATAACAAAACACACATCTAAGCACACATTAAAACACACATATAAGCACACATCAAAACACACATATAAGCACACATCAAAACACACATATAAGCACACATCAAAACACACATATAAGCACACATCAAAACACACATATAAGCACACATCAAAACACACACAATGACGCATGGAAGCCTCAAACTGAACGCAATTTTTTTTTAAAACATGAACAAGCCAAGCCTAGAAATTCATCGGGGTTAATGTCAGCACAACAAGATGAACAAAAATAATAATAATAATAATAATAATAATAATAATAATAATAATAATAATAATAATAATAATAATAATAATAATAATAATAATAATAATAATAATAATAATAATAATAATAATAATAATAATAATAATAATAATAATAATAATAATAATAATAATAATAATAATAAGAATAATAATAATAATAATAATAATAATAATAATAATAAAAAAAAAAAAAATAATAATAATAATAATAATAATAATAATAATAATAATAATAATAATAATAAAAATAATAATAATAATAATAATAATAATAATAATAATAATAATAATAATAATAATAATAATAATAATAATAATAATAATGAACATAAATGAATAAATATAATAAAATGAAATAAATAATAATAATAATAATATCAATACTAAAAAATCCATAAATAAATAATAACATTGGTATCTCCATTGTGTGCTACTGCAGTGCTCAAGTCCTCTTTCATAGGCTCCTTCTATGGAGTGCTCAAGCATGCCACGTGGGTGGGTGATTATGGTAGCACTTTACATCCACGTCATCCTCCTCCCAGCCTCATTTTTGGATTTTTTTAAATCATTTTCACTCGCTCACTCAATCAATCATTTGCTTGTTTAATCCTTCATCGGTTATTCGCTGAATCCCTAAATCATTCATCAATTTACTTAATCCATCACCCACTCACTCACTTACTCATTCACTCACTCATTCACTCACTCACTCATTCACTCATTCAATAACTCACTCACTCACTCACTCACTCACTCACTTACTCATTCACTCATTTAATCACTCACTCGCTCACTCACTCACTCACTCACTCACTATCTCACTAACTCCTTCACTTACTCACTCACTCACTCACTCACTCCTTCACTCACTCACTTACTCACTCATTCACTCACTCACTAACTCACTCACTCACTTACTCACTTCCTCATTTCTTCACTTACTCACTCACTCACTCACTCACCCCTCCAACTCACTCACTCACTCACTCACTCCACCAACTTCCATCCATCCATCCAGCCATACACTAGTTCTTTGTCGGCCAACGATTTTATACCTTGGCAATCACAAAACCTCCGCATAAAGTTGCTTCCAGACCATTCCACATGCAATCTTTCCCTACCACGCTGTGTTGGTCCAACACCACCCAACACCGCATGCCTTTCCCTCACTACTAAATCTCTAGGACCTGTGCTCGAGAAGTTCGAAGACTTTTGTTTCTGAGGAGCCACACAGGCTTATCTGCTTCATCTTTTGGTGTCTTCAGCCTTCATGTCGACCAAGCTTTTTTATATGCTTTCGTTTACGTTAGCAATTGCATTGATTCCTTATTGATTCATCCCTCAATCCACGCAGTCAATCGTTTGATCATTCGTATAGCTTAGTCCATCTATGCATTCTTACTGTCCTATTTGTTTTCTCTTATCCGTTTCAATATTCCTTTTATCAATTATTGTACTTTCCTTCAATCATTTTTTAAGTATCTTTTTTTATATTTATATTTTTATTTTTTTCTCATTTTTTCATTAAATCATTCATTTCTCGTGTTATTCTTTCGTTAATTCTTTCATTAATTCATGCACTCTATCATTTTTCCATTCATTCATTATTTCACTCATTCATTCTTTCACTCATTCATTATTTCACTCATTCATTCTTTCACTCATTCATTCTTTCACTCATTCATTATTCCACTCATTTATTTATGCACGCATGCATTTTTACACGCATGCATTCATACACACATGCATTCATGCACACATGCATTCATACACACATGCACGCACACCTTATTTATATAGGAATTGTTCCATCTGCTTTTTGAGCCCCAAATGTATTATGTTTTCCATCAGCTTACTGGGAAGTTATTTTGTAAATGAATAACCAGAATCTTAAATGGAATTCTTCAACACAAAACTTTGAACAAAAAACACCACAGAACAAAAATGCACCCAACAATTTTGCAGCTGATAAATGCATCTCGCTCTCGAAAAACTGTTTCATGTATTATTAAAGCAATTACAGTTTCAATGTGTTTTTTTGAAATTCGCAAAATTGCATCAAAGTTCGCAAAATTCCGTGGAATATTTTAAAAGTCACAAAACTGTATATTTCTGTATTATTATCATACAAAAAAGAAGAAAACCTTCGAAAAGCTGAACACGCTTTCACAGTTACGCAGAAACCTGAATGCGTTTCGACAACTCGGCCAAAATTTTGTTATGATTCTGGAACACAACATAACTTATAATAAAGAGAAGAATAATAATAATTATTAATATTTGATATTTTTATATTTTTATATTTTTATCATAAGTTATTCTGATCATCGAGCCTGTGACAACACCACGGCGAAAGGGTGTCTGTTGCAGAGGAGGATCAACAACTCCCTCCACCCCCTGGTCCTCTGCTTTCAATGTGTGCATGCCTTCTGTGACTAGTACTAGCTACAGAAGAAAAAAATAAATAAAACAAAAATAATAAAATAAAAAGTAAAAAACAAAAATATAGAAATAAAAATAAATAAATAACTAACAAAATGAAAAATAATAATTATTTTTTTAATTTTTGCTTCCACCAGACAGAGCAGTTTTGTGGCAGGGCAGTTATTGGCGCTTCCTCTCCGTAGCGAGACACATAAGAACAAATGACAAGAAATAAGAGAATAATTGTATTAATAACCCTAATAACAATAAAAAACAACAACAAAATAATAATAACAAAACACGAAGATAAAAAAAATGTTTTGATATTGATAATAATGATAAAAACAATAAAAACAACAACAACAACAATAATAATAATAATAATAATAATAATAATAATAATAATAATAATAATAATAATAACAATAATAATAATAATAATAATAATAATAATAATAATAATAATAATAATAATAATAATAATAATAATAATAATAATAATAATAATAATAATAATAATAATAATAATAATAATAATAATAATAATAATAATAATAATAATAATAATAATAATAATAATAATAATAATAATAATAATAATAATAATAATAATAATAATAATAATAATAATAATAATAATAATAATAATAATAATAATAATAATAATAATAATAATAATAATAATAATAATAATAATAATAATAATAATAATAATAATAATAATAATAATAATAATAATAATAATAATAATAATAATAATAATAATAATAATAATAATAATAATAATAATAATAATAATAATAATAATAATAATAATAATAATAATAATAATAAAAATAATAATAATAATAATAATAATAATAATAATAATAAAAATAATAATAATAATAATAATAATAAACAAAAATTTAAAAAAAACATCGCTATAAGATGTGTAAGGCTTTTAGTGTTTGTGATTATGACATCACCAATGACAATTGACGATTTGGTAATTTTTCCAAAAACTCTAAATGTTTTTAAAACGGAAGTAATTTTTTCAAAAAGTAATTGTGAAGCCGAAAGCTTCGATAAGGCGTTTTTATTTTATTTTTTCATTTTTTTTATTCATTTTTCATTTAGTTTTTAGTTTTTTTTTTATTCATTTTTTCATCGAATTTTGAAAAAAAGTGATTTTATTTAAGAGTTTCATTCAAAATTAATACGAAGTTTTTTTTGGAGTTTTTTTTGGAGTTTTGATCGGAGTTTTGAGACGTTTTGTTTTTTTCTAAAAAACATTTCAAAGTACTTTCGCACAAGTTAATTGATTGCTCATTAAAGTTAATGAGTCATTCGTGATCAGACATCAGTATTCTGTGGTTCAGTTGTGGTTTTTCTGAGACCAGTTTTGAAGTTTTTGTGATTATTTTTCCAATTGAATTTTTCCCAGTTTACATCTTATTTTTTTTTATTTAAACGAAAATCTCGTAAATCAATTTGAGAAATAAGATTAAATCAGACAATGAGGCTTTGCACTCACCTTCACTGGCATCCATTACGCCGAACCACCAACAGTTTTTATGGTGCATTTTTCTTCGACTTTTCCACACTTTGAGATACATCTAAAAACCCCATTATTAAATGTTGTTGCCACATCAGAGCCCATCTGCCCATCAACACCATCCCCTTGTTTGGTGCTCTAACAAGCAACGGTGCAACGCTCCCATTTATATAATAACCTATAATACATATTTATGAAAGTATATATAATATAAATTCATATAACTATATATTTTATAAAGTTATATTCTTATCCATTATATACATTTATATAATCAAATATAATACACATATATACAATCCTTATACTACGTAATTTATATAATCACACCAGTTTCAGCGTTTGTTGAGTATTTTTCGCAATGAAGACTAAGAAAAGAAATAATTTCGATCGATTCATCTTTTTATCCGTCTTCCAAGTGCTTTCGAGCTCTGGCCATCAGCACATTCGCTGTCGCTCAGCTTCTCAGCCCTTTTTACTACGCCTATAAGCCTATTCATGTGTTTGTGGAGGTATATATGAGGGTTTGTGTAGGTCCAGGTATATGCGTTTTTGTGGGTATATGCGTGGCATATGTAATGTTTGTATGAGTGTGTATCGAGGAGTGTGTTCTATTGTATGTATGAAAAGTTTGTGTGTGTATGTTTGTATATGTTTGTGTGTGTGTGTGTGTGTGTGTGTGTGTGTGTGTGTGTGTGTGTGTGTGTGTGTGTGTTTGTGTGTTTGTGTGTGTGTGTTTGTGTGTGTGTGTGTGTGTGTGTGTGTGTGTGTGTGTGTGTGTGTGTATGTGTATGTGTGTGTGTATGTGTGTGTGTGTGTGTGTGTGTGTGTGTGTGTGTGTGTGTGTGTGTGTGTGTGTGTGTGTGTGTGTGTGTGTGTGTGTGTGTGTGTGTGTGTGTGTGTGTGTGTGTGTGTGTATGTGTGTGTGTGTGTGTGTGTGTGTGTGTGTGTGTGTGTGTGTGTGTGTGTGTGTGTGTGTGTGTGTGTGTGTGTGTGTGCGTGTGTGTGTGTTTATATACATGTCTACTTGTGTGTATGTGTGTCTGTCTGTGTGGGCGTTTAAAATGGGTGCGGAGATGGATGAAGAGTATAAAAGATACTCTAAAATCTGCGGTTGCAATGCCACAGAGACGGTCAAGAATGCGGAGCACGAAATAACTCAACTGAAGTGACACACACAGAGCCATGTGTGTTTATGAGAGTTAAACCCTATTATTACTTACTTATTTTTATTTTATATCTTTGGAATGAAAGTGAATCTAACTTCGAAGTAATTTCCAATGAAGTAATTATGTGTTAATTCATGTGAATCTTTATGCAGTATTGTACATAGTATTTTACTCAGTACTTTCCTCAGTATTTCAAGTAATACTTCACTTAGTGCGCCTTAATTAGAGGTGGCCATGAAGATATGCTTCCTAGCGCTTGTGTGTTGTGGACACAAAGGCAGGTAACTAAAACGTCATGCTTTCAAAGTGGTGGCCACCATAATCAAGTTTATGAGTTGCATATTTCGGCGCTGCAGCCCTCCATTCTGCACCCCCAGACCTGCTTACGAGCAACCATCGAAGCCGTTGTCTTTCTCTTCTTGTATCTCTTTGTATTCTTCCTTATCTCTTTGTATCTGCTTCTATTTTTTTTATCTGCTTTTATCTTTTTGTATCTGCTTTTATTTATTTGTATCTGCTTTTATTTCTTTGTATCTGCTTTCATCTTTTTGTATCTGCTTTTATCTTTTTGTATCTGCTTTTATCTTTTTGTATCTGCTTTTATTTCTTTGTATCTACTTTTATCTCTTTGTATCTGCTTTTATTTCTTTGTATCTGCTTTTATCTTTTTGTATCTACTTTTATTTCTTTGTATCTACTTTTATCTCTTTGTAACTCTCCGTACCTTTTCGTATATCTTTCTATTTGTTTACTTCTTTTATTATCGGTTTTGCTTTTTGTAGCATTTTTGTTATTTGTCTCTGTCTATCTTTTTCGACCTTGTTGTACTCAATTGTACATTATTTTATTTGTACTCTAAAGTATTTTCAATTGTATTTTATGTTATTTTTTGTATATTATTGTATTGTATTTTGTATATTATTGTATATTATTGACATATCTTTACAAGGTTTTACCACTTTGCATATTTTTGTAAAGTCTTGTATCTCATTACACAGTCTCATAAATTGCCTGAAAGTTTAGGGTTACTTTTTATAAAGACTTCATGAAGAATGGCTGCACAGTGGTTAGAGAGATTATTTAAACTCCTTGCAAGACTTTCAGGAAGCATTTCAAACGAGCACTTTATCATTTTGGTAGTTTATTCCGAATTATCTCCTGAATCATAAATTTAAAGGAGCTTCTCAATTAATTTTTATTTCATAATCGTCTGTATTAGCCGTGTAAATCATTGCAGCTTTGCCGGCTCGCCATTATGTCTTGTACGTTTTGAAGCCATAGAATTTTCAAGTTGATCACTTATTCGTTTATTTAATTATATTTTCAACCGAGGTATTTAAAGATTTAATTTTTCAAAAAATAATCGCCTGAGGCTTTTGCTGCGAATTTAAAAAATGAAGTCTCACTTTTCGAATGTTACAACATTCCTACTTTTATCATTTTCTTTTCTCAAAAAGGGAATCACCTTCAGAAGAATAATTTCCCGACAACAAAAAAAAACTCACAACACGGTTTATTCATTCATGCACGGAGTCATGCAAAACGAAAAAATTAAATTTGAAAATAATAGAGCCAGAAAAAGATGAAAGTATCCATGCCAGAGACGCATTTCTTTGAAGTGCAGTTGGCCGTAGTCTTTGTCTTTATTTATAAACTCAACCGGAGCATACATCACCTGTGAAGCTTCAGCGGGCCTGCGTAGAGGGAGAAGGGTAGGTCTGTGGAGGACGTCAGATCGTTATTGAAATTTTGACAAGTTATTCCACCCTGACTTGCCGTATAACCTTTTATACTTTTGAAAGCTTCTTTGGTACAAACTCAATCAATGATTAGTAACACAAACCATATACAAACATATACCGCAGGTTAATCAAATCTAATCAAAGCATTTGTCTAGCGCTGATCGCACTGTTCAAGGCGCTCAATGAAAGCTTAAGAACCAACTTTATGCAAATATAAAAATAAAACCTCTTTCTAACTTTTTTATGTCCATATGCTTGTCTGCCCTTAAAGACAACCAAAATATGTAAAAAATAATTTCAATTTTCTGAGCACTTAGCTGCACTCGAACCCCATTCCTTCGAACGACTGAGTGGCTATCTAAAGCCCACACAGTTCCTAATATTCATCATCCTTAGCTTGAGCTTAAGCTTCAGCGATTGAGTGATAAAGATTACTGACAAAGTCCACCAGAAAAACTGTGAATCGATTTTTCTAGAAACTTTACTGCTTTTTTTCTATATATAAACTTCCAATGTTTATGAATAATTAAAATATAGAAATAAAGTGAAGGAAAGATGAGTGTTTGTAATTAATTATATCTTCAATATAACCTCGTGTGTTGCAACTACAAAATAATTTATCGCTGTTTCTATAAACGTTGTCATCATTTCAACCTCTCTTCCACCCAATTGCTACCACCCCAACAACTACCTCATATCCGCTACAAACCTTTTGCTACTGCTAAAAAAATGCTCTTTTGTTTCTGCCAAAACAAGACCGTCTTGATTGTGTGTGTGCAAGAAAAGTTGGTTTTTGTTATTATAACGGCGTGGTGATGAAAAATGGCGACATAAGAGAATCAAGAGGATTAATGCATGCGGGAATTAAAAGTGAAAATTACAAAGGTAATCATAATTTCCACGTCTGTAACTTATAGAGACATGTATACTCGCTGTGGTCGTTTGCCTCGGCATGAGTTGTGAGCTGCCGTTGTGTGCTGGATGTCAGTGTGTTGAATGGTGTGGTGTATTTAGGTGTTTGTTTGTGTGTGTGTGTGTGTGTGTGTGTGTGTGAGTGAGTGTGTGCGTGTGTGTGTGTGTGTGTTTGTGTGTGTGTGTGTGTGTGTGTGTGTGTGTGTGTGTGTGTGTGTGTGTGTGTGTGTGTGTGTGTGTGTGTGTGTGTGTGTGTGTGTGTGTGTGTGTATGTGCGTGTTAGTGTGAGTGTGAGTGTGCGTGCCGTGTTTTCGTAGTGTTCGTTGTTGTTGTGCTGTCAAGAGTTGAGTAGGAGGTTGCTAAGTTGGCGTGTGTAGTATTGGTGGTTTTTTTCTGGTGTTTTTGGTTGGTTTGGTGTTGTTCGAGTGGTATGTGGGTGGAACTTGAAATACTAGAGTAGAACATCACAGTGGCGAAGAAGGAAGACAGAAGCCAAAGGGGAGTCGGACATAATTCCAAACACGCAAAGCAATTAAAAAAGCGATTTGGCGATATTTTTCACTTGAAATAATATTTTTCAATTTCTTTTCGTCAATTACTTTTTCTTTTTTGTCTGCTAATAAAAAAAGTTGCTTTCCAATGGCGCCGCTAATATGAAGTTTATGTGGCGCGATGTGAAAAAAATAACACGCGTAGACACACATGCACGCATGCACGCACGCACGCACGCACGGACGCACGCACGCACGAACGCACGCACGAACGCACGCACGCACGCACACACACACACACACACACACACACCCACACACAAACACACACACACACACACCCACACACAAACACACACACACACTCCCCTTCCTCTTTGCCTCCTTTTCCTTTTGTCGACCAAGGGTGGCGGTGGAGGGTAGATTTTTGTAATTCGGCATGGGACGTTCGGCCTAATCCCGCTCAGTTGTTTGCAGTCATGTATCGAGCGCTGAAAAATTGCCTGCAATTTAGCGCAAGAATGGTGAGGTCGTGTGGAAGGATGTGATTAATGATTAGGTATTAATAAGTCGGCATTACAGACGATCAGATAATGCTTTGAAAACGCATGATTTAATGGCGTGGTTAGAAACCTTGCAAAACGATCAAACTGAATGAAAATGAAAATATGACATTTTTTTTCGATAAATAAAAAAGTTTTTTTTGAAGATTTCAAAATATTTTTTCTTTGGATCCTTTATTGGAATGCAGGCAGACGCTAGAAATGGTACATAACAATCGAAATAGAAGAAAACATTGAGATTTACATTAACTGATGTCGTAAGAACTGTCGATTGTCTGTTGCGAGAAATCAAGAAGGGACTATAGAATCAAAGTTATGAATTTCATTCATTTAAATTTAACTTTGTCAGAATTGAAGCATAGTTTATATTGAATGACTATAGAAGAATGTTTCGTCAGATTAACCAAAAGTGTAACTTTACGCGAAATCTAAGAAATTTAAAAGCTATAAGTCTATAGAATCAAATAAATGAGCCCTAAAAGTTGAGAATTGAATCATCACTCGAAATCACAAATATAACTATTCAAGCAGGTTATTTATTCTTTTCTTTCTCTTTCCTTCATTTTTCATATTCACAGAGAAGTCTGTTTGGATTCCAAAATTCCTTGCAATGCTTTTAACACACTTTTTTGTTGAATAACTTTCTGAACGTTATTCTTGTAGACGTTGGTTGACTTGTTCATTGCAATGCATTTTTCTGCCCAGTCTTTTTTTTTCATAGTCTTCATTGATTCAAGCTGAAAATTGTACAAAACATGGCGAACAACTGAAATGATAGAAAAATTCAAACTAACAATAACTGAAGATCATAAGAACTGTCAACCGTCTGTTAAAAGAAATCAAAGATTGTCTATTGAATCAAATGGTTAAATCCTGAAAATTCAGAATCGAATCGTAATTAAGATTCTCAGCAAATAACCATTGAAGAATGTTACCGCAAAGTAACCAGAATTTTAATGTTACAAGGAATTTTGAAACATTGTGAGAAATATTGTCTCATAAGGTCTGTTAGGTAAGAAGTTGTAGTAAAATTAAAGTAAAAGTTGTGAGAAATATTGTCTCATAAGGTCTGTTAGGTAAGAAGTTGTAGTAAAATTAAAGTAAAAGGTAATTTAAATTAGCATGAAGTTGAAGAAAGTTGTGAAACGTGAACGGTGAGCTCGAATTTGCGTTTTGAAAGCGACGACTCAAGTAAATAACAGACACAGAGCCAGGCGGTCACCTAGTAGCCTACAGCCAAACTCACAGATATTCTAATAATAATAATAGGTATAGTGAGTCTGTCTGGATACTACAATTCCTTGCAATGTTTTCCGACACTTGCTTACTTCCTTGTTGAGTAAGTTGGCAAAGGTATTTATATAGGCGTTGGTTGACGATTTCATTATAATACATGTGCTTCAAACGAAAAAATGGCAGATTTGGCATTTAAAAAAAAAAGCTAAACCCTTTATAGTCAGCTAAATCCTTTGGGTGGATTAAATTTTTCATAAAAATTATTCAAAACTTTGAACATTAGATAGCTAATAACTTTTGTTTGAATAAAGTAACTTTATTTTTAACTTAAAGAAACGGCTATACAAGCTTTCGCGAAACCGGAAATTTTTATAAGTTATGAATTTTTGGACACAGAGACGTTGTTCTTGTCCTTTGAACTTTCCCTTAATAAATGATTGTTTTTGAATGCGTTTTTTTTTGACGTTGTAAGTTTAGTCAGTTAATTCTAGAATAAATAAATACTCCATAATGTATCTTTATCATCGTCAACATCTTGCATATTTAAAACGGAAAATCACTTCATAAACATTTTAAATTTTGTTTTTTGACAGTGATAAATTTATCGAAAAATGTATCCCGTGCCAAGAGAGATAAATTTTTGTGACCATTTTGAATGGAATTTTTTACAAAAGATTTTTAGTTTACTGCCCTCAGGCTTCAAAAAAATTATAATTCGTCACTCAGTAATATGGATTTTACTTCTAATCTTTAGTTGAGTTTCTAACTTGATGTCAATTTTTATCGTCTGGTTCTTCTTTTTTTGTTCTTCTTCTTTTTTTGTTCTTCTTCTTCTTTTTCTTTTGTTCTTCTTTTTTTTTTTTTTCTTCTTCTTCTTCTTCTTCTTCTTCTTCTTCTTCTTCTTCTTCTTCTTCTTCTTCTTCTTCTTCTTCTTCTTCTTCTTCTTCTTCTTCTTTCTTCTTCTTCTTCTTCTTTCTTCTTTTTCTTCTTCTTTCTTTCTTCTTCTTCTTCTTTTTCTTCTTCTTCTTCTTCTTCTTCTTCTTTCTTCTTCTTCTTCTTCTTCTTCTTCTTCTTCTTCTTCTTCTTCTTCTTCTTCTTCTTCTTCTTCTTCTTCTTCTTCTTCTTCTTCTTCTTCTTCTTCTTCTTCTTCTTCTTCTTCTTCCTCTTCTTTTTCTTCTTGTTTTTTTTCCTTTTCTCTTTCTTTTTCTCTTCTTTTTCTTCTTCTTCCATAGTCTTTATTGAAACAAGTTCAGACAAACGCTGGAAATGGTACAGAACACGTTGAACAATAGAAATAATTTAAAAAAACTAAAATTACATAAGTAAATGTCATAAGAACTGTCAATTATTAATTTTCATTACCTATTTTTTTAATTTTTAATTAATTTTTTGTTTTTATTTAATATTTCACTGTGTTTAATGACTTCAAATATTTCATTTTGGTTCACATTCTCATCAAATCGCTAGGGCGTTACAGGAACATGGTATATATGTGTATGCTGGATTCTCTTTAAAACTTCTTTGTTTCATCATTGGGACAATTCACTTTCTTCTCGGTGAATTTTCCATTGATTAATTTTGAAAGCTTTCTTTGACATTTACGTCCCTTCCAACGTTAATAAATTCACTTTGTAAAGCGCCAAGGCAAGAAACTGAGGCGCAACTAAGTGATTAAACCACTCTAGAACGACGTCCTTCTTCACTTGAATCTCCGCTACTCACATCTCAAACCTGAGCTTAGCCTGAAATCGAACCCTGAGCCTCAAGTTTTCAAAGTGGTCTTGCTTACCATTATTCTACAGGCGCGGTGTGTGCAACCCAGGATACGGAAATGAGACAAAACTTCTTGATAGATGTACCGACATAGCCGGGTGTGCAGTAGGAGGTTAGTGTGGTACGAGAGCTTGAAAATGCACCAACAGCATAGGCTTTCTTGAATGTTAGTGTGAGAAGAGCTTCTATCGCAATTTGAAGAAAAAATGCGAAGTTTCAACAGACGCAGTTGTGGGAGTTGTAGCTTCTTTTGGTGGTTGAAGGTTTTTTTTCAAAAAAAGTGGCTTTGAATAGAAAAAAAAGTAACAACAAAGTAAAGAAAATAAAAAGATAAGGAAAGAAATAGCATGAATACAACTTTTTTCAATAGTTTTATTATAAGATTTTGAGTTCTGATTAAATTCTCAACTTTTAGGGCTCATTAGTTTTAATAAATTCAAAAAACTTTGTTTTTGGATTTTTTAGATTCTTCTTAATCCTATTTAATCTCATTAAATTTTTTACGTTACTATGTAACATTACAGTTTCGATTAACTTGATGAAAAATTATTTAATGGTCATTAAATTAAAACTACGATTTGATTTTAAATATTTGAGATTTACCTGTTTGGTTTTATAGTCAATTTTTAATTTCTTGCAACAGACAATTAATTGACAGTTTTTATGATATTCAGTTATTGTTGATTTTACTATTTTCAATTATTTTGATTGTTCACCATGTTCTGTACAATTTTCAGCGTCTGTCTGAATTTGTTTCGAGAAGACTATGAAAAAAAAATTAATATGGATTTTACTTTTAACTTTTTTAATTTTGAGTTTGAAAGTAATTAACACTAAGAGCATGATCTCGAAAGTTGATTAAAAGTTATAAAACATTCTTTTTGATTTTTTCCACTTTATTTGTTATGTTGTGACTCAGCCTTTGCAGTTATTTGAGTGAGCTATGGAAGAAACCACCAACAGTAAGAAATTTTACCAATTGTATTAACTATGAGTTTTTTAATTAGTTTTTTCTAACAATTTCAGTTTCATTGTTAAAAAGAAAAGCAAGCGAGCATATAAATGATGATCCATTGAAAAAATCACGCTCTATGTTCGAAGAAACAGAAGATGAAAAGAAAATTGCAATGCACATAAAACGTCCAAATCTTTCAAATTTCAACCCCAGCAAAATTGATCAAACTCCAAGTACAAGTATTATCAGTGACGGTTCCCATACCTCTTTTCTCAAAAAATGCCCTACTTCCAACCTGAATATGGCAGTTGAAACATCTTTTTTGGCGGGAAACCATTCGAGAAATAATCATTTGAACATTGACCAAACGGCTCTCAATGTTACAAGTATGCTGAATGATATCAGTTTCAGCCTTTTGTCCAATGAATTTTCTAAATACTCTCATGGTGGTGGTGTAGCTTGTGTGGTTGATAATAGTATTGACGGGAGTAGTGTAGTTGGCTGTAGTGGTAGTGGTGATGGTGGCGGTTGTAGAGAGAGTTTTGGTATTGATGATGTTGATAGTGGTTTCGGCAGTGGTATCAGTAAGTGTAACAGTACTTTGGATCATAATCAGAGTAATAATTCCAATAAAATCTTCAATACTAAAAAATTAACAAAGGAGTTGAAACTTGGAAACGATTTGAATGAAACAGCAGCTGATGGGGTAGTGAAGCCAGATGTGAAAACACAAACTCTAGGCACCTTGGCGGACACCCTCAAAACTTGCACAGCTAAGCAGACTAAGACACCATCCATAGAAGCCAACTGTCACAGCGTCACCCTCAACAACACCATGAAGCTGCTGTTAGACTCTTCCTTGCTCAATGCCTCTCTCCTTAATGCATCCCTTCTCAATGTCATTGACTCTCAGACACTTTTTGACCAAACATTGAACGATACCGGAGCCGTGATCGGCGATCTGAACCCGCAACAACATGCTCCAAAACAATCACAACAACACTTGAAACAACTCCAGCATTTGTCTCAACAGTTGCAACAATATCCACAACAACTGCAACATTTGTTGCAAGACTGTCCACAACAATTTCAACAGTTACAATCTGACATCAAACAACTACAACAACAACACAAAAACTCAACTCTCAACAACCAAAGCCTCAATGACACACAAGCCATCATGAACATTGTGGAAAGTCTCAACTCAACACTATCTTCAACAATCACAACATCCACACAACAACAACAACATTTTTCTAAACAACAACAACAACAAAATTTATCTAAACAACAAGTTACCACTTCCGATGTTTCACTTTTGAATGAAATTATTTCTTTCAAAGACACAATGACACCTCAGTCCAAAGGTCAGGACATTAGCAATGGTAACAAAACACCTGGTGCTATGATGTTTGATGACAATATGGAAAAGAATGCTTCATTTGGGGCCGAGATGGGCACATCAAGTCCACCTGTGGAAGCAACTCTGAAGGATGCCCACACTACCGATGAGCTTCAACCACAACTACAAAAAGATGAACTACATCAACAACAAAATCAACAACAACAAAACATCAAACAACATCAACAACAAAACATCGAACAACATCAACAAATGTTGCTACAACAACAAATTCAAAGTGTTTATGAACAATTTTTTCAACAATTACAACAACCTTCACTTCAACCACAACACCAACCTTTGTCACAATTACTACAACAACAACAACAACAACTGGTTTCATTCTATCAACCTCAACCGCTCGAACAACTAAAAAATCTTCAAGCTGGCAACAATCCTTCACTTCCGCAACACCTCCAACAGCAGTTGCAACAACAACAACAACCATTCATGCATCTCCCGCTGCTTCCACCTCTACCCTTCCTGCATCCTTTCAACTTCACCGACGCAAACATCCTCCAAGACCTCAAGGGCCCTGATGGCTTTTGCAATCATGAGATGTTGTTCCGGCCGAGCTTCCAGCAGGTAGGTAGCGATGCCCAAGCCGATGATGTGTCACCAAACTTGCACTCAACGTTGGTGCATACTTTGAAGGGTTACAATAACGGAGGTGTTGTCAAGCAGGAAGCCAATTCCTCCAACCAGGAAGCTGTTAGGGAGGATGTCATGAGTTGGAAACCTTTACCTGGACGAGCCAATCAGCTCCATGATGGAAAATTCCATGATAATGTGGTCAACAACCATATGAATGACCACAACTGTATTTACAGAAACAAAGACGCTAACAACAGTATCAACAACAAAGAAGTTAATATTTGTATCAACAATAATAACTTTAGCAACAACAACAAGACAAACTACAACAATAGCTGCATCATGAACAACAGCAACAACGCCTGCACGTCACTAAACGATAATCTGGATTTTGACAGCCCTGATGACGACGATAATGATGATGGTGATAATGAAGGTGATGTTAAGGAGGTTGGCAGAGATGATGATGATGATGGTAGTTATGATGATGGTGGTTTGAGGGACATTGAAGAGAGTGAGGGGGAGGGAGATGACCTGAATAAGAACATCAGTGGAGACTTTGGTAGTGAGGTTGCTAGTGACGACGAAAATGACTTTATTACTACTACTGCTACTTCTACTACTACTAATAATACTACTACTAATACTACTACTACTACTACTACTACTACTAATAATAATAATAATAATAATAATAATAATGATAATAATAATAAGGATCATCTCATCATGAGAGAAGTAGCAGTCAATGAGACCATAGTTAGTTTTGTCACTGCTGCTATTTCTACTATGATTACTACTTCTGTGATGGCTGGAGTAGGTACTTTAGTCAATACTGCTAGTACTATTACCAGTACTATTGTGCCTACTGCTACACTCACTACTCACCAAAGCAAAGCCGATTTACCAGTCGCAACTTCATCAACAAAAAATTCAATTTCAACAACAACAAATCTTACTTCAACAACAACAAATCTACCTTCAACAACAACAAATCTAACTTCAACAACAACAAATCTACCTTCAACAACAACAAATCTAACTTCAACAACAACAAATCTAACTTCAACAACAACAAATCTTACTTCAACAACAACAAATCTTACTTCAACAACAACAAATCTAACTTCAACAACAACAAATCTTACTTCAACAACAACAAATCTAACTTCAACAACAACAAATCTTACTTCAACAACAACAAATCTACTTTCAACAACAACAAATTTTATTTCAACAACAACAACGACGAGGTCTCTTCTATCAACTCTCAAACTGAGTAAAGCTCTCTTCTCCACTCCCTCCAACAGGAGAACATCTGCACCTTTGGATGAAAAACTTCAAATAACAACACGGAACTCCGCAAGAACAATTAATTTTTCAACATCTTTTCCAACAGTTACCTTAGCAACAACACCTCTTTCAACAATTTCTTCAACAACATTTTTTTCAACAATTCCAGCATCTTCATTTGGTATTTCAACTTCATCAACGTCACAATTAACATCAACAACACCAACAACGTCAACATCAACAACAGCAACAACGTCAACAGCAACAACGTCAACATCAACAACAGCAACAATTTTAACAGCATCCAAGTCAACATCAATGGTTGGTACACCACCGGCACCACTCACTTCCACAACAACAACACTCACATCGACAACAACGCCACTCACGTCCACAATAGCTTCACTTTTCACCAGAATTCCTCTTATTCCGGCAAGCCTGCAACAACCAATCAAAACTGATCCAAGCATAGTCAAAAGGGAACTTCCAACAGAAGCTGGTCATAGCAACAACAACACTCCATTCAACAACACTCCAGCCGAAGGGTCAAAGCAAGCAACTGTTGAGCAACTACTCAAGCAGCCAGCTGTTGTTGCTGCTGCAGAAACTTGTGTTGAAAGCAAATCCATGATTGAAAAAAAGTCCGTGCCGCCCTTGTTGCTTGCCGCTGTCGTTGCTGATACTGCTGCTGTCGCTGTTTCTAATACTCCTGCTGCTTCTGCTGCTGCTGCTGCTGCTGCTGCTGCTGCTGCTGCTGCTGCTGCTGCTGCTGCTACTGCTAGTACTTCTGCTGTTAATACTAAAAATACTCATTTCATTTTTAGCAGTACTACTACTGATACTTTTGCTGCCACTAACCTCATCACTACTGTCACTTCCACCACTACCGTAACTACAACTTCTGTTCTTTCTGCTTCCATTACTACTAAAGTTACTGATAATAATAATAGCAATACTAGTAATAATAACAATGATCATAATAATACTACTCCTACTCCCACTACTATTACTACTACTACTACTACTAATAATAATAATAATAATAATAATAATAATAATAATAATAGTACTAATAATATTAATAATAGTAATATTACCAACCACGTTGGCAAGAAGTTGTCTTTAAGGATTTCACTGCCGATACCGTTATTGAACTTGAAGGAGGAGGTGGGGGAGGGTGGAGGGACGATCGGAGGTGAGGGGGCAAGGGTGGGTGGCGTTGTAGAAGGTGGTGATGATAACAGCGGTGATGGGGGTGGTTTAAAAGGTAAGGGGAGTTCGAAAGATAAAGATGTTAGTAGGGGTGAGGTTTGTAGTGGTGTTATGGGTAGTAGTAAAGATGCTTCCGTTTGTGGTGGTGATCTTCATGCCGGCAATAAGGTGGAAAATGCAATGGCTGGAATGGGTGAAATGGCTGGGGCTGGTGGAGTTGGTAGAGTGGGAGGAAGAGAGAAATTTGATGATGACGTAAGCAATAAATTAATGAGACACGCCACCATCAATGCATCCATCCACACTAACACCACTCTTGAGGGACTTTGCAATGCTAAGGTCAGCATCCCAACAAGCACTCTTGAAACTTCAAAAAGACAAAATGTTGAGCGCTACAGAGGGATGAAGTTGGAAAGGGTTGGGCGTGAAGGTTGTGGCGAAGGTGGAGTATCCAAGGTGAAGGCTGAAAGAACGGGAGGGTTGGTAGGGGAGGAGAGGAAGGAATTTGAGGGGAAGGGCGTGAAGAAGGAACAGTTTGATTCGGTTCATGTGAAGAAAGAGAGGATGAGGAGCAATATTAATCATGAGAAGGTGTCTAGAGAGGGGGTGGTGGATGTTGTGAAGGCGGAAGGGATCGAGAGGGAGGTGGGTGGTGTCGCAATAGAACAACCACATGAAGATCAGGGGAGGGTGGGGTTGAACACGGCTGGAGTGACAAATGGCTTGAAGATCAAGGTGGAACCTGATGTTCAAGAGCTTGCTGGGCTTCGAGGGGTGCTTGGTGATGGTGATGATGATGATGATGATGATAATAAT
Organism: Branchellion lobata; assembly: GCA_947562095.1. Taxonomy (NCBI): domain Eukaryota; kingdom Metazoa; phylum Annelida; class Clitellata; order Hirudinida; family Piscicolidae; genus Branchellion; species Branchellion lobata. The sequence goes on along the minus strand of OX387254.1, from coordinate 8,187,607 downwards.
AATAATAATAATAATAATAATAATAATAATAATAATAGTGATAATTATAATGATATTAATAATAATAATAATAATGATAATGATAGTCGTAATGATGATGATCGTCACGGTGATGTCAATGACGACCAAAAGCCTGATGATGCATTTGATCTGCCAAATACCCCAACCTGTTCCTCCCTTCGGCAACACTTCAGCCAGCCACCCAACATAACTTCCTCTTCCGATGACGCTCCTTCTAAGAACCATCCAGCTCCGTTCCATTCACACCCACTACAACCGCCTTCCAACCCTCCACCCTCTGCTACTCAACCACCCTTTCCCACCCAACCGCCGTCTACCCAACCACCACCATCTCACCCAACCCACTATAAAGAATGTTACCAGTGCGGTGTATTTCTAGAGCCAGAAAAGTTGGCTTTCTGTTTGAGGCAACACGCCTGCTGTTCCCAATGCATCTTCAAGCAAGTGAAGGCGTGGTTGAACACCGACGCTAAGGTTGCTATGGTGATGACGACGATGATGATGATGACGAGGATGATGATGATGATGATGATGATGATGATGATGATGATGATGATGATGATGATGATGATGGTGATGATGATGATGATGGTGATGATGATTGTGATGATGATGATGATGATAATGATGACGATGATGATAATGATGACGATGATGATGATGATGATGATGATGATGGTGGTGATGATGATGATGATAATGATGACGATGATGATGATGATGACGATGATGATAATGATGACGATGATGATGATGATGATGATGATGATGATAGTGAGGATGATGATGACGATGATGATGATGATGACGATGATGATAATGATGACGATGATGATGATGATGATGATGATGATGATAGTGAGGATGATGATGATGATGGTGAGAATAGTAACGAAGTGGTAGGGTTCAAAGATTCAATTATTTTTTTCAATAATACTCCATATCGCCTTGTTGGCAGCAAACTTTCGTCTGCCAGTACGCGGACTGTAACAGCTTCTACCACTTAGGTGACCATAGAGACCATCTATTTTATAATTAATAATTAATGAAAGAGCGTCTCAGCTGCTTTCTTTGGCGCTTCACAAATTGAATTCATTATTATTATTATTATTTCTATTACTATTATTACTATTTTTATTATTATTATTATTATTATTATTATTATTATTATCAAAAAACACTATTTCGATTTTTAGAATATATATTCTAGAGTCGATTTTCAATTATTATATTTATAATTAAACAATTTCAATTGTGTTTTGTTGTTTTTATTTAATTAAGAATTTTTTTTTCTATTCTACTTTTGAGTACCTTTTTTAATTTGGCTATTTTCTTTATTATATTCGAAAATAAAATTATTAACATGTAAAAAAATTTCAAACACCTCCTTATCTTCATAGCCAAGTTAGCGGGTTTTGTTCCAAAGTTGCTGATAGAGGCCATAGAGGAGAAGTTGGAGCTAGAATATAAAAAACGCACATCACTATTTCTGAGAAAAGTAAACAACAACCTTCTTCCTGTGACGTCAGTCAAGTTGGATAGGGATGACTACTGGCCACCCATGCATCAATGGAACCTCCTCCATCCCACGGAGGTTTTGTTTATCGGCTCTTCTTCATTGTATCCAACTTTATCTTCATTAATTTTGGCAGCTTTTATTTTTATTTATTTAAAATATTTATTTTTATAACTGATTTTTTCTATTCAATTCTTTTTAATTTTTTTATTTCACCATTCAATTTTTTCACAGATTTTAAAAAAAAATTATTTTTTAATAATAATATCATTTCGTAATCCCATCATATTAAAATTTTTTCTCATTCCAAATCCACTTTTTCGAAAAAAAAACTCAACTTCCATCACGAAGAAACCAGCAAACCATATTTAAATTCCAGCCTGGACATCTCAACACCATTTGTCACCTCCACCGCCCAGGAGTACAAGGTGATGGAGGTGTCAGTCAGCAGCAGGGAACACTCGAGGGTGTGTAAGCTTTTCCACAAGAGCATGAAGAGACCAAGGGCTCGTGTGCTATGCGTCAGCAAGATCTTGAACCCACTGCTCTGGAAGTACTACCAAATGTGGGTGGGGAGGGGGGAGGTGGGTCAGCTAGAGAAGCTTCTGTTCTTTGTTTGAGTTGCTGCTTTTGAAGCTCATACCGCAACAAACACGCCTCTGACAGGACAAAAGACATGAGGGAGGAAACAAAAAAGCGACAACAACAACAGCAACAACAACAAGACGACAACAACTACCAGCAGATATACCACAGGAACGCCGAAAGGATGCTATTCCATGGCATCAAGCGGGCCATGTTGCAGGTGGTTTGCAAGGATAACATCGACTGGAGAACTCTTGGCGTTTCTCATGGCGTCGTCTTTGGACAAGGTTTTGTTCACTACATAGATTTCAATTATTATTCTGATTTAAATAAAAAAATTATTTTTATTCATACACTTTAATTCAATTGTTAATGAAAAAAATGATTATAATTAATAAAAATATTAATAATTATAATTTTTCGTATATCGCTATTAATATTATTTTGACTTTCCCACGCATCAATGTCACAGGCACGTACTTCGCCAGGGACGCCTCTTACGCACACCAGTTCACAGACAAGCCCAAGAGAGCGTGCAGTCGTCGTGACGTCAGCGACTCCCTTGACGACGAACTCAACTCCTTGTGTTTTGACGACAAAAGGTTGCCAGGAGTTACTAAAAAAGATGTCAAATCTGACGATGTTTTGAAGAGCCCAGCTGCAGATGATGAGAAAAAGAGTTTAAAAATCGAAGCTCCAACTGTAGCTGAAACTTTCAAAAGTGAACTTCATGACGACAACAACAACTGTTTGAAGGACATTTTCAACGTTTCTTCGACCTTCTCAACAACAACCTCAACAACCACTGCTTTTAATAAGAATGACGTTGAGAGCAAGGAAAACATTCCTAACCACAGCCATACAGACAGGCATCAAGAGGCATCCAAACAGAGCGACAAGCACACGCACACAATGATACTGACAAGGGTGTACGTGGGCAGACATGCGCAAGGCAAGGGATCGTACAGGAGACCACCCCTCATCGACCCTTCCAACCCCTCACTCGGTTGCTACGACAGCTGTGTCAACTACGTCACGAATCCTACCCTGTTCGTCATTTCTGACGTGCACCAATATTATCCCGAGTACGTCATCGAATACACCAACGAAAAGGCCATTGATTCTCGTCCCAAAACACCGCCTTCCAGGGATTTCTTCTGGTGATGCCGTGGTGCCAACATACTGTGTGCGTATAACCTTTTATTTTTTTTCACTTCATTTCTCATACTTTTGATTCATCCTTTCTCATTTTTATTTCAACTTTTTAATATTTTACACATATTTTTTTTCACTTTTGATGGTATTAATTGTTCATTCAATGTTCGCTTTGAGTCTTTGCAGAGTAATCAACAGTCCACTTCATTTTTGCCTTTTAACATTTAAATTTAAAGGCAATAAAATCTTCAACTTCCAAATTCTTTAAATAAATAAAGCATTTAATTAATAAATAGTAATAATAAATAAAGTTTTTGAATTTTAAAAGAATTTTTAATTTAATAAAAATATTTTTTTTAAATTTTTATAAAAAAATTACATATTAAAGTTTTTTCAGCGATTTCCTAATAACGGTTTAATTCTGGAATTTTTGGAAAGGCCCAGTCTTATGCCTGGAGACTTGCTAAGCAAACCTTGAAGTTAAATAGAGAAATATTAAAATAATATGAAAGTTAAATTTATTTTTGTAATTAAAATAAAACAAAAAAAATGAAATTAATCCTCTCAAAATTAATTTCGATTTCAGTTTCATTGGAAGTGAATGATCGATAAGCATATTCAATGCAGTTAAGAAGTGAAATGTATAACTTGAAGTGGAGCTTTTGGGAAGTGATGGTGATGATAAGGATGACGAAGATGATGGTGTTGAAGGTTTTTTCACCAATCCTCCCATCCTGCCTGTTCCCTTCGGGAGGTCTAGCTTCTTATCACTGATGCAGTTTTTGCTTTTGCTTAAAACGGGGTTTTTGTTGTTGTTGTTAGTGGTGGTGGTGGCTTTTTTACTCTTATTACTGCTGTTGCTCACTGTCTTTTTTGTCTACTTTCATGTTTTTTGTATCTTTTATGTTTTCTTTCTTTGTTTTTTTGCTTGTGAATTCTTCCTCTTCATAGTCATCATCTTCGTCATCATCTTCATCTTCAAATTCAACATCGTCGTCGTCGTCATCATCATCATCATCGACCATATCTGTAGGTAGGGGCTATTGATTCTATGAAAATTTCCATCAAAATATCTAATTAATTAATATTTTTTATCGTATTATTTAAACATTCATAATTTTTAAATACAAAAATGAATTTTTTTTTGGAAATCTGCCAACCTGAGTATGTCCGCTTTTTGGCTCCAGTCCTGCCTGTTTTGATTTTATCTCTGACGTCATCGCATTCTAGGTATCCGTCTATTTCTTTATTAATAGTTTTTTTATCATTTTTATTATTTTTGTTATTTTTAACATTTTCATTGTTATTTTTATCATTTAGTGCTACTATTTCATCGTTATTATCATTTTTATTTTTGCTGCTGACGCCATCAGTCGAAGACTTGGGAAGTTGAAGATTTGCATCATTTTTCACAGCTGGGGCGGATGATAAACCACCTTGAGTTGCCACGTTACTTGCTGACCCAGCGTTTGCAAAACTTTCTCCACCACCAACATTCTCTTCTTGCTTGCGGACATCATCAACACTCACACACTCCTCAACCACTCCACCTCCTCCTCCGTCCTTCACCAACCTCACTACTTCTTCACAACTCGAAACTTCTACCTTCAAAACGGCATCTCCAATTAATTCATTCTCTTTGTTGTTTGAACAGTCTTTCACATCAACAATAGATGTTACATTACCTGGTAATTTTTCACTGAAGTTTGTATTATTTTCTATATTATCAACATTCACTACAACAATAGGACTTTTAATATTTGTGTCAATCGTTTTTTTATTTTTTTTCATATTATTTTTTTTTTCTGCTTTTTGCTCATCTGCAAATGTAACAGACTTTTTATCTGAAAATGATGTTTTTTTTAATTTTAAATTTAGACTCCATTTCGATATTTTAAAAAATAATCATTAATTTATATGAGTATTTGTTACCAGATTTCTTTGAGATCTCAATAGCTTGATTGGTATTTCTATCAAAAACCTTTTCAGCTATAGACAACCTTTGAAATTTCAATCATTCATATAATCTCCTACTCTCCTAAAATATTAAATAAACTTAACCTTTCTTTTCTCATGGATTGGGATGAAGGGGATGATGAAAAAGATTCTTTTGATATTCTCGTCTTGGATGAAGGCTTGAAGTCTGTTACAACAAATGAAATATGATTGATTTTTAAAAATGAAGTGAATGCACTTGTTAAATATAAGTCACGAATAGCGTGTTATTCACTTTTACCTTCATCTCCATCTTCATCCCCATCCATGCCATTATAGGCTATTTCTTTTTTTTGTCTGAAATCAAAACGGGCTCATCAAAATTTCAAATTATTCAAAGTTGGTTTAAAAAGTATGATAATACCTCACAGAGCGCTTTTCAGACATCGCAAATTACAATTTAAGCTCAACTGAAAATCAACAAATAAAGTTCATTTTTGAATTTCCCTCTCAGATTTTTTTAAAACTTTTATTTTTTTATGAAATAAAATTATATACTTTTTTTTTTCATTGAAAAATTATTTTAATAAAAAAAAATTAGTTTCAGTTTATTATTCAATACATCTTTCCTTGATTCAACCTAAGGTTATAAGGTTATCCATTGCAGAGTACCTTTGGGGGATTGTTGTCTTTTAACGGTTTGTTTTTTTCTATTTGAATTTTAATCAAACGAAATGGATTTAAGTTGTGAAGAATTTTTGGAAACTGAAGGAACTCATGTCGAAAATTATTTCAGCCGTTTTGGTTATGTCTGTATCACATGAGCCATTTACTAATACTCTTCAGTTTTTTATTTCAATTTAATCTCGTTTAAACTATTCTGGAAAATTCAGCAAGGCATGGCGCAGTACAAGATAGTAATGGTGAGGCACGGGGAGAGTGTGTGGAACGCGGAGAACCGATTTTGTGGTTGGGTGGATGCAGATTTGGCTGACACTGGTGTTGAAGAGGCCAAAAAAGCTGGAGAGGTTTTTTTCAACTTGTATTTGCAGTTGGAAAATAATTATCTCAAATCTTTTTTTCAATCCATAACATCTGCTCATCCATTATGTACAACAGCGTTTAAAAGAAAAAGGTTTCAAGTTCGACGTAGCATTCACGAGCGTTCTGAAGCGAGCCATCAAAACCCTCTACCACATCCAAGATGTCCTTGACCTTTACTGGATCCCTGTGCACAAGCACTGGAGACTCAATGAAAGAATGTATGGCGCCTTGCAAGGTAGCCAGCTAAGGCAACCTCACCATTGTTAAATTATTTGTATGAAGATTTTTCATTGTGTTGTGTAATGCCAGTCATTGTAGCGATTAATTTTATGGTTATACACAAGTTGTACCCATCATCATTGTAAAAATGTTATTCATTTCGTAGTACACTTTTGAACACCATGCTATGACTCAGTACTACCTTCCACAAGGACTCAACAAGTCGGAAACTGCTGCTAAGCATGGAGACGAACAGGTGAAGATCTGGAGGCGTTCTTATGACACTCCACCCCCTGCCATTGAAACCACCAATGAGTACTGGCCAGGAAATGATCCAAAGTACCAAGTAAGTAATATCTGTTCATACATTGTAGTGGATTATACTTATATAATACTATAAACATTTTACTACATTTTCCAAGTATTATACTATATACCTTTTAATATGTTTTCTGAGTTAAATACTGTGTGAGTTGTACTGAAATGGAGATAGTATGACATGATAGAAGGAGTATTAGGAGGGTTAATTTTTTGCTTTTTCTTTTTTTTCTATTTCCGGCTTTTTATCTTCTTCCACCAGTCCACACCATCCCTCTTTCTCTGCATTCCTCCTTTTCCAATCTCCCACTTTTTCTTTTTCCTACCCCTACTTCCACCTCTCATTCACCCTCCACTTCCTTCCCTCTTCTTTCTCCCATCATCCCAACCTTAATTACATTTCTTCCTCTCACCTCAAACCCTTCCACAGGAGCTCGACAAGAACCAGCTTCCGAAGGCGGAGTGTCTCAAGGACACGGTAGAGAGGGTCCTTCCCTACTGGCATGACGTCATCGTGCCCCACATCAAGGTGGTTTTGCTTTAGTGGCAGTGGGAAGGATGGTTTATTGTAAATATCGTCTGAGGTTGATTGTATTAATGGTCTGAGGTATTGTGGATTTGGTGTGTTTGTGGTGGTTAGAAAGGTGGTTTGTTGTATTCATGCTGAGATTTATCGGTGTTTAGAATGGTGATTTCTTGTAGACTTGGTGTCTTGTGTTGGTGGTTAGGAAGGGTACGTAGATGCATGAAGGTATGATGCATGTATTGATGATTAGAAGGATTTATTGTGGTGATTAGGCCTTGTGGCTTCTTTGTAGTCTGTTTCATAATCTCTGCACATCTTCACACACGTTTACTTATTTTTTATCTATTGGATTTTTCACTTATCTACCATTTTCTGGTTTTTTTTTCGCTTCTTATCAATTCCTATCGTGCTTTTATCCCTTTCCACCACACCACGTTACCTCATTCCATTTTTCCACCACCACACCACGTCACAACACTCTTTCTCCACCACACAACTTGGATCATCTTTTTCACCACCACACTACAATACACGCCTTTTCTCTCTACCACACTACTTCACATTGCTTCCATCACCTCCACACCACATCATATCTTTCCGTCTCTTTTCCACCACACCACCTCACGTCACTTCCATCCTCCCCCATCCTTTTCCATCACACCACAGAGGGGTCAGAAAGTGGTGATAGCGGCGCATGGCAACAGTCTGCGAGCCCTGGTCAAGTACCTCGACAACATGTCCGATGCCGACATTATGGCGCTCAACATCCCCACAGGTGGCTGTGGTTGTAGTGGTGGTTGTGGGGGCTGCAATTGTGGTTGAAGTGGCTGTGGCTGGGGTGGTGGTTGAAGTGGCTGTGGTTGTGGTGGAGGTTGAAGTGGCTGTGGTTGTAGTGGTGGTTGAAGTGGCTGTGGTTGTGGTGGAGGTTGAAGTGGCTGTGGTTGTGGTGGAGGTTGAAGTGGCTGTGGTTGTGGTGGAGGTTGAAGTGGCTGTGGTTGTGGTGGAGGTTGAAGTGGCTGTGGTTGTGGTGGTGGTTGAAGTGGCTGTGGTTGTGGTGGAGGTTGAAGTGGCTGTGGTTATAGTGGTGGTTGAAGTGGCTGTGGTTGTAGTGGTGGTTGAAGTGGCTGTGGTTGTAGTAGCACTAACCAATATTCAGTTATTATTATATATTTTTTAGTCTTTATTAGATCTTTATTAAGATGTACCAATTATTGCCACGACATAGTACTAACAAGTTTTGTATTTCAATTTTTAAATTCCACTTGTTTTTCTATGAAATCTCTATCAACCCCCGTTTTTTCTCACCTCACTTCCTCTATTCCATCAATCACACTGAACCTTCCATGCAAAGCACACCTCCAAACAGGAATTCCCCTGGTTTATGAGTTGGACAAGGACTTGACTCCCCTCAAGCACTACTACCTGGCTTCCGATCAGGAGGTTGATGCTGCCATCAACAAGGTAGCCAACCAGGGAAAAGCCAAGTAGATCAAGCTTACAATGGTTATAGCACTATCAAGAGGGGTGTTTTTTTCCTCTGTTTCTCTCTCTCTTCTTTTTTATTTTTCTCTTCTTCTTCGTCTTCTTCATCTTTTTTTTTTCTCCTTCTTCTTCTTCTTCTTCTTCTTCTTCTTCTTCTTCTTCTTCTTCTTCTTCTTCTTCTTCTTCTTTTTCTTATTTTTCTTCATCTTCATCTCCTACTTCTGCTAGAGTGAATACCTTTCTAATTGGCCTTGCTCCCACACATTTAACCAAATATTCGAGTGCCACCTTCGATTGAATCTACAGTGATTATCTTATCGTGAGTGAAAAATCACTGGAAGATTCTATTTTGCGGCTTATTTTCTTTCTGAATCGTTCGAATGTTTGAAATTAACAACTTTTTATCATTTTAATAAATAAAATAATAAAATTTTTAAATATGAGCAAATCTTTCACGGTGGTGTTCCTCGTTTCAAGAATTTTTATTTTAACATTTTCAATCACTAACAAAAGCTTTTTAATCGGCTTTTCTTCTTCTCATGCAAACTCCACGCCGCCACGTTTGGAAACTTTAACGATATTGTCATTTCAACTTTAGAGGTATGATCAACATAAATTTACATATTTCCGAATACTATTCAATATTTTCTCTAGCAACTCGCCACTATTATGAATATAAAACACAGGTGCTTTTCATTAGTGTCAGGGGACTTAGCGAGTGTAATAGTCGTTCAACGCACCAAGAACCAACGTATATATACGGTACAAAACAAATATCAACTCAAGCACTCTTTCAATGCTTAACGCACGCTAAAAAGTAATCAGAGGCCTCAGTAAGTAATTGTTTGAAAGATTAAAAACCAAAAAAAGTCGATTTCTCTCCAAGCACCCATGCAGCTTTGGAGAATTAACAACAAAAAATCAGCCATTAAGCTGCCTCAAAAACTGATTTTTATTTGGTGAGAATAAAGAAGAGAGGCAAGTTAAGAGTCGAAAGTCACACGGAATTTTTTTCAACTTGTTTTGAAAGAGCAGCCATCATCTTCAAACAAAAGAACACAGAATACGTCGTGTTTGTCAAAGAGAGGAAGAACAAGAAGTTTTGTGGCTTGGTGAGTGACTTACCCAATCGACGTAGTAGTGATACCTTCATGGTGACTAACTCCAAATTTAAAACCGATACTTGTATATAAAAATACCATAAACATCTTTCGAGGGCGAAAAGAAATTTTCAAAGCCGAAATTCCGTGCAGTGCAGATTATAAATTTGGACCTAAATCACATTAGGAATGGTGTCTTGAAGCATAGGGCAGTGATTTTCGATAAGAAGCAAGGTCGGGAAGAGACTGCCGGGAAAAATAGATTTCGTCTCAAGATACTTGAGATGACTCATACTTGAGAGAATTTCGTACTGGAAGAAAGACATGTGAAACCATTGCAGTCCTATGTTTGCATTAGGCCTCTTACAGGGTGTTACTTGGAGGCGAGAATTTAAGGATGTGGCAATGCGCCTGGATGTGAGAACGAATGCGTGGATGTAACTTAAGTTTGAGGCGGAAGAGTTTATTTACGGTTTGTTTTGCTTGTGTGGGTAAGTACCAAGACTCGAGAGATTAGAGAAAAGGCCACTGTCACCAAAGAAACATGTCCCGATGAAACTATCCACTTTACGTGCTCACTCTCAAGAATCCTTGCGCCGTAATCCGTCTTTTGCAATAAAGCAAAGATGTTGTCCCATCTTCCAGAGATACAAGAGTCGATAAAGTTACTAAATCTTGAATGACAGTAGCAGACGATACCATTTTCAGAATGTTGGAGCGAATACAATGAGTTAGTGGATTGGGTTTCAACTAAATAACCGATTTTGGTTTAGCACCCATGAAAACGTCAACGTAAATCCCTGTAGGAACTCTCAGAAATGACTGCTTAAAGGTGCTTCACGTCAGACGTTGTTGGCAGAAGAAGTCCTTGCATTTACAACTCTTGATCCACATTATTTGCTTGTTAGTGGTGCTGTTGCTGCAATGGAACTTGACCGTTATGGTCTTGGTAGACTCGGGCAAGCAACATCTGGCGGAAGACATTTTTATTGGCGTGTAAAGCATTTTTATGTCCTTTGGACTCTACTCTAAACATTTAATCCCACTTTTTTCGCGACCATAAAATTATTATTCTGTAGTTCGTGATAAAGCGGCATTTTTAATGCACCTTTTAGCATCCATCAACGTATTACCATATCCACCAAGCATTTCCTTGCACCAATATGCACACGCCGCTTCTTAATTAGCTATTCCGTTCACCTCCCCAGCAACAACTTATCATCCCAAGTGCTCACAAGCCCTCACTCCGATCAACAACCGGCTCTCATCCCCTTTCATGAAGCATCCATTCCAAAAGCTTTCAACGTTCCCTTCCTAGTCATCAACCCCGCCGTTTAAGTTTAACAACCACCCTCCAACCAATAACCACCCTCCTCCAACCAGCCACCACCCTCCAACCAACAACCACCCTCCTCCAACCAGCCACATCCTTCCAATCAACCACTACTCTTCATTCCACAACAACCACCACCCTCCAATAACAACAACAACAACAAAACAACAATCATCCGCCAATCAACAACCACAACCACTATCGTCCAATTAGCAAAAACGACAACCACCACCCTCAAATCAACAACAACCACAACAACCTTCCAATCAACAACAACCTGGTTTTTTTGCAGGTTCCACAGAACTTGGGTTTAAACTGTTTCACCGAAATGCAATCTTGATACCGATAACGCATCCTCACCTCTTGTCGGTATGTGTTCTTGCACTCTCGACCTGTCTGTGCAGGAAGAAGGAAATTTTGTTTGAAAATTAAATTTTTATCAAGACAAAACAAAAAACTTATAAATGCGAAAAAACGAACGCACCAAGAATGTTATAAAATTTGACATTTTTGCGGCATTTAAAATTTTAGGCATTGAATATCGTTTCAGAAATATTCAAAAGTCACTTATTAATATTCCGTACTCTCAATATAAATTCCTGGGTGGTTCTGTGGCAATCCTTCTATATGGTTAGGCTTACTGTTTGCTCTCATGAATATGCAGGGTTGCAATTATCTTCCATCGGTTTGCCGAATGTACTGCAGTACTGAGGCGCTGAGTACTGTGGAAAAAGGTTGTACTGGCAAGTACATGGATGCAAAGTACTCGGAAGATAATTAAAACAGTGCTATTACTGCCTAGTTTATTTGCCTCACCCGAGCAGAATGTGGTTTTATGTATTTCATAGTCCTTGTTAAGTGTCCAATTTGCGGAAAGAAGAACAACAAAAGAAGCGCAGACGGTTCTGGAAGCGGGGATATCTTTTGCAGGGATGTGCGAGGAAGGGAGAAATATATTAATAATTGAAGTGGATAAATAATCGAATGGAGAAAGTCTGGAGGAGTCTTTATATGCACGAAATGACGATAAAAAAAGAGAAGCAAATTGGAGTTAGTATGGTGAAGCATGTAAATGCCTAGTGACTTATGATGTCGCCTTGGATTCAATGGCCAGAAACAGAAGCGACCACGTTCTTGATAAGTCGATTTTTAGAGGTAATTGAAAAAAATTGTATTAGAAAAAAAAGAAAAAAAAAGAAAAAAAAAGAAAAAAAAGTTCGGAGAAAAGAAGAATAAAAAAACTGTGAAAATTTAGAATATTAGTGATTAAGCTGAAAAATTTTGCATTGAAAACAGCGGTAATCATGACAACTACATTTCCCTGAAGAACCATCGGTCTCTAAGAAAGTTATCACAGTCAGTATCCTCACCTCACATTCACACCGACATTTACACATTCAAAAAAATGTACATCCACACGTGCATTTACACATAAATTCAAACATATATACACACATACACAAAAACACAAATTGTCACATGAATTTTCAAATGAATTTTCACATGAATTCACTCACGCAGCCACAAATGCCTTTACAAATTCATTCAAAAAATGCATTCAAAAATGCATTCAAAAATGCATTCAAAAATGCATTCAAAAATGCATTCAAAAATGCATTCAAAAATGCATTCAAAAATGCATTCAAAAATGCATTCAAAAATGCATTCACAAATGCATTTACAAATGCATTCACACACGCCTCCAAACAGTCACCCACACACATAGGCACACAATCTGCCATCAAAGTACCCAGAAGTCACCGCTGGCAGAGTGTACTTCAAAAAAGTTCTAAATTATTGCAGGAAAACAGTTTTGACACGAGTCTCTTTGTCTCTTCGCCGAATGTGCACACACTTCACAGCAAAACTTCTCCACTTTACGGGCCTTCGCTGAAAATCCATTTCATGTTCTAAAATATTGCACCTCGTGGCAAAAAATTTAATACATTCAAAGTTTTGAGAATCTGATAGATTTATGCCTCTTCATACGTAACAATTTAATTTAAAGCGTTTGTTCCGATGTAGCACAGACGCTCACAGTGACTTGATTATGTTACTCTGGTCTACAAACAAATCTAATTTTGAAACAATGTGACTCTAGAAATTGTATTATTCAGCTGAGTATGCATCAGATAGGCTCGGAATCAAGATTTAATGGTGTTTTTTTATTCCTTTTTCTTTTCATAAATTCCGCCTTTTTACCATCATACTCTTGGTGCCATCATTGTTATGAATGTCGTATTTGATAAGGCAAACGCATAAACGCTTTCGATGCAGTTTTTTGAAGCGCGCCCTTCTCTATATGAATCTAATTCCAAAGCCCATAACCAACTACTTTGTTTTTGGTTATTATTTCTCGAAAAAATGCAAAAAATATAAAAAAGATAACGAGATCATAAACCTAATTACTTCTTATGACTACTCTTAAATGACCAATCCATCTTCTTCCCTCTCTCCACCATATATTTCTTGCACGTACGCTTTGTACACACCACGCGGCCTTTGAGTACAAAAAGAAAAAAATCGTTAAGAGGAAAAAAACTTATGAGTAATTATTTCGTTTTGGAAAATTTAAAAAAACGTATCAAACCCACTTGAACTAGCAGAAAATTGAAAGAAAAAAACCGATATAAAAAAACTAAACACGCTAAAGATAAAATGGCCGGTACATGTGTCGAAGCAAACACACTAGTCATCTTCTTGACAAAGAAGCGCGCAAGAACACACAGCTTCTCATTCAGTCCCTTCACAACTAATCGGATCCTTTTATTACAATGTTTGCCTTGAGATATTGTGGTGTTTGAATGGCTACCCCATTCCAATCTAGCCTTCTCCGTCAACAAACACAATTTCTTAACAGACAACCCAAAACAAATAATCCCACATAAATAACCTTAGGTATAATCATCATTATTATTATTAAAATAACTTTTGTTATTAAAAATTTTTATTTTTATTTTTTTCATTATTATTTCAAAATTATTCTTTTTATTTGCTTTTTTCATTATTTTTGTTTTTCAATCCACTGCCCTTGCCATCTGTTGTGCCATGGAAGGACGAATTTGCAAGCTAAGAGGACCGTCTATCAGACCATTCATGCAGCCTGCATGCCCGCCTCTCATCTCTTTCAACTGACGTATCTGAGTCGCTATCAATAAATCCGGCTTAGTATAAAAGATGAGTGCATGGAGGATTAACTTCGTTTGCGCATATAACTATTGTTACATGCAATTCTATAAAGCATCTCTACACTGGTGTATAGGCTGTTCGTATTGTAAGATGCGTTCCATCAGGATGTTTCCAGTGGTGTCTTGGTCACTTCAAAAGCTGCCTGGTGTGTTGGTGCCTTTCATAGGAGAGTTTTGAATAATCATTATCTTTCCTGCTCCGAGCTTTGTCTTCGTTAAATATTTGTATTTTTTTTATATAAAGGTTGTGTGTGTGTTTGTGTGTGTGTTTGTGTGTGTGTGTGTGTGTGTGTGTGTGTGTGTGTGTGTGTGTGTGTGTGTGTGTGTGTGTGTGTGTGTGTGTGTGTGTGTGTGTGTGTGTGTGTGTGTGTGTGTGTGCGTGGTTGTATGCTGATGCACGAGGGTCTGACGCACCTTGTAACACAAAAGCAGGCAGTCATGTCAGAAAATGAATCAATAAATGAAGTGAAATGAGAGGATGGAGTGATGGATGGATGGATAAATTATAACCAATTCTTCTTCAGAAAAGTTAAACACAAATAATTGGATGGTTAATGAATGGAGAAATGGTTCATGCATGGATGGATGGTTCATGCATGGATGGATGGTTCATGCATGGATGGATGGTTCATGCATGGATGGATGGTTCATGCATGTATGAATGGTTTATGCATGGATGGATAATTTATGCATGGTCTCATTGAAGATGCATGGTTTTAGTAGGCATGCATGAATGAGTGGTTGGTTGGTACATAAGAAACTCAATATTGCTTGGATCAATGGCTTAGGAACGACTGCATGAATGACGGTGGAAATTGGTTGGGAATGGAGAAGGCACAGATTGGGCGAAAGCTTTGTAGTTAAATAGATAAATGGAAGTCGTTGGAAAAGTTGAAATTGAAAAATGCGGATTTGATGGAAGCGAGAGGGTTATAAATCATCAATTGACTCACAAAGGTTATGCCAGAAACTTTCCAATTTTAGCGGGAAATAAATGGAATTTTTGAAGCGTGTCATTTTATATTTTACAAAACGCATCGTAACTTTCATTGATCGATTACAAAATCGAAGATGCGATTGCGAAAAGAAGTAAATGTGGCCTTGTGAGCGTCTTACAGAGGGGCTAGTAATGAGAACAATGGTAATGAGTAATGAGGGCTGAGAGGAATGAGGAAAGAATAATTCAAAAATTGGAAAATTGACTTTGAAGTGGAAGAGAAAATGGATTGGAAGAGGTAAGCAATGAAGCATGGCAAATGATGGAAAGATTGGATAGGAATAAACGGATGGAAAGGTGAAGAGTGAGAGTATGAGAGATTAAGGAGCGAAAAAAGCTTGCATGATGGAGGTGGGATGGAGAGGAGAGGCAGGAGTGATGGAGTTGGGATGGGAAAGAAGGGTGGAGTGATGGAGAGGAGAAACAGGAGTGATGGAGTAAGGATGGGAAAGAAGGGTGGAGTGATGGAGAGAAGAAACAGGAGTGATGAGGTTGGGGTGAGGGATTGAGAAGAATGGTCAGGCAGCACTATTGAAAGGGAAGGGAGCTATTGGAGCGATAAAATAGCTTTTCTTTGTCACCAAGTGATGTTTCCCTCGCGAATAGATGAACTATCCAACTCAATGCTGTAAGAGTCTTAACGGCTTCAGATGCCATTAAAAATCGCCGCTACACCAAGTGGCAATTTGAAGATCATTTGTTCAGTGCAGAGTGTAACGTGCAATTGTATTAAGGCGAGTTTTAAAGCAGCTTTAAGTCCAATGGCATATTTAAGAGCAGAAAAAATGTCGTTTCGAGGTAAACTTTCAATAAATGACGGAAGGAAAGACGAACCGACGAGGATTAGAACATACATTTATAATCAAGATGTAAAAGCATCAAAACATGGCTTTGTTGGTGGACTTTTAAACAAAGATTAAAAATGCAAGCAGAGCTTTTAAAGCATCTCAAAGACCTTTCTAGACCACCCAGTTGACAGTTCCTAAAACTGTTTGGGTTTCCAAGCATTAGGCGTCTTGAGTTATGGCGAGAGTTGATGAATAAATGAGTGGATAAAAAGAAGAGTAATTATAGAAAACATTAATTCGCTTGGGCAAGTTACTGCCCCTTGATGGCTTGAAGTTCATAAAAGCGAGAACAGCCGTGCAAACGCAAAAAACGACAAATTTTTTAAAATTATTTCAATGTTTCTTTCGTATTATAACACGTTTCAACCTCATCACTGCAATATTTCTGTTAGTCTTTTTGGTGATTCTTCATTATGCTTTTAATGTTATCTTATATCTTTAGTCTTTTTTTCTCGTTTCATTTTCCATCATAATTCCTATTCGGGTTTTGTTCATTTTTTAAACTTGATTTTGCTATAATCCCATGAATATTTTAGCTGTTGCGCAGTATGGATGGATGGATGGACGGGAGGAGGAAGCGACGATCATTATGCCCTCGTTTGCTAGGGGATTTATGAAGAGGCGATTAAAGTGGTGTACAGAAATCAATTAAAAGTGCTGAAAGAAAAATTTTTGAATTACAGAACAAATTTGAGCGAGAAAAAAGGATTATTCAAAAATTTTAATGTATATTGGAGCGAGAAATAACATTAAGCCTATATTTGATTATAACAAAAAGTTCAGAAACTCAAAAACACACTCGAAATAAAAACAAACGAAAAAAAACAAAAAAATAGAAATTTAAACAAAAAAAAAATAAAAATTAGTTTCAAAAAAACGTTTTTAATTATCGAAAAACTAAAAAAAAAACTTATGAAAAGATTTAAAAATGAGATGGAGTGGTTGGTGCCGAGGAGGTGGAGAAGATTTCATGATACGCCGTTTCATTGCTTCTGGTGCGGGCGGTTCACGCAATATCTTCCATTTGTTTTTTTCGGAGTTTTTTTTTTCAATTTCTATATGCTACTTCCGTTTCGATCAGACGCGTCAATACTCTTCCTTCCAGCCAACTTCACCCTTCTGTCACTCCCGTCCTTGCATCTGCCAGCTTGACTGCCACCATGCAGTCATAACTCCTCCGTTATGGCACCTACCGAATTATACACCACTGCAACCATTTACTCAACCAACAATTCAACCACCAATTCAACCAACAATTCAACCAACAATTCAACCAACAATTCAACCAACAATTCAACCAACAACTCAACCAACAACTCAACTATAAACTTATTCACCACAATAACCCCCATAACAACAACCACAACAAAAACCACAACCACTACAGTAGCCACCACAACAACCACCACAACAACCACCACAACAACCACCACAACAACCACCACAACAACTACCACAACAGCCACCACAACAACCACCACAACAACTACCACAACAGCCACCACAACAACCACCACAACAACCACAACAACAACCACCACAACAACCACCACAACAACCACCACAACAACCGCCAAAACAACCACCACAACAACCACCACAACAGCCACTACAACAGCCACCCCAAAAACCACCATAGCAACCCCCACAGAGACAGTTCGTTTGGTTTCTATTGATTTCACGGCATTGCTTTAAGTGCCATTATGCAAACACGGCACTTTCTTTTGCAACTTCAACGCTAGATAAATTAATGTCGGGTGCTCAATCGATTCGGCTTTGAATTATTTAATAATTTCCTTTAAATGTTTTCTTTTTTCTCAAATTCAAAAAAAAAATTAAAACTTTTTATTATTTATTATTTTTAAATTTTCTCTATTTTTCAAGTTGCACTAAGTTTTTTTAATGCTCACAAGTCTACAAAGTTTCCACTAGTAAATTTTTTTTTACATTTTCACACCGTGGTTGTTTGCCGTCACCATTATTCACCCTGAATTATCTTTTATGCGATCTTTATGTTCGACTGAGCGATCTTTATCGATAATTTCACTACAATAACGCCACCATCGCTATGAACTTTCACGAATAATAGAAACACATATGGCAGCTCTTAATGTTTTGCTTTACAGTGTCAGATCTTTCGAAATGTGTTCAAAATTCACAAAGTTTGTCGCTATAAAATGGTTAAAAATTCACAGTTTGAGGTTGTGAGGGTATGTTGGTGTGGATTGTGAGTGTCTGCGCCTTTGTAACGCTGCAAAACCTGCAGGTGTCTGCTTTTGTTTTTCGAGAGCTTCGACTCACAAAGGTTTAACATCAACGGCTCGCGTGACATTTCAAATCGCCTTGTGAGCGCCTGAAACCTTTGAGGCTTGTCACACTCAAAAATAGTTTCTTCAGTTTGTTATTTATTTTCATTTAAAAATTCATTTCCGTTCATTGTCAAATATTTTATTTTATTTTACGCCAAATGCGCCCGCTTTATTTTTTGTTTGGGCACCTCATTTAATTTACAAAGACCTCTATTTTGTTATATCTTTTTTACTTGGCTTTTAAGTTAATTGGTTTAATTTATCTACTCTCGTCTTCCATGCTTGCGGCTTTTTATGGTCGCCTAAATGTCTTCCTATGCAAACTCGGCCGTAATGGAGTTTGTAATACGATTTAAGGCTGATGATCAAGGTATAACAAGGATTAATAAAGTTAATGGCCAAAAAGGTGAGCGCAAAAAAAGTGGATTGAAATCAAAAAAAAAATGTCATAAAAAATTGTAATTTGCATCAAAAATCGAAATTAGAAGAACCGCAAGAAAGATTTTTATGCGTTTTTCGTATGAATTAAACAGAAAGAAACCGTTATTAAATATTAATTTGGGTTTCAAAAAAGATCATTTTTACCCTTGGAAATTGAGACTTTAATTAATAATTTCGAAAACCTCAAACTTCCTTTCCAACTATTCAAAAATTCAAATGCTGGTTCTAACTATTGCATGTTACCAAATATATTTTAGAATTTGAAAAAAAAAACAAAAAAAAAAAAAACTTTTGCTTCTAAAAATTTCAAATCCTAACAATTTCAAATCCTAACAATTTCAAATCCTAACAATTTCAAAAAATATTTCTAACAACAAAAATCAAATTTTCTTCTTCTAACTATAAAGGCCCATAACTTTAGTTCTGACTTTGAAAGGAGGACCATTTTTGATGAAGAAGGAGGCTGGAAATCAGACGAGTGTTAGTGCCCATGGAGACCATATGTTGCATGGCACGTGAGTTTCTCTGCTGCGACATGTCATTACAACACAGCACTCTTTGATGCTGTCCCATGGAATCTTTCTTTCTATAACTCTCTTTTATCTGCCTGTAATTGCTACTACTGCTCTGTTGCTACTTTTGTTATTACTATTGATACTACAACTGCTACTATTACTGACGATATACTTCTAATACTGTTGATACTACTACTTCTACTGCTACTACTACTATTACTACTACTACTACTACTACTACTACTACTACTACGACTACTACTACTACTACTACTACTACTACTACTACTACTACTACTGCTACTACTACTTCTACTACTACTACTACTACTACTACTACTACTACTACTACTACTACTACTACTACTACTATACTACTACTACTACTACTACTACTACTACTACTACTACTACTACTACTACTACTACTACTACTACTACTACTACTACTACTACTACTACTACTACTACTACTACTACAGCCGCTACCACAGCACCACTACGGCACCTGCAGCCCTAGCAAGTTCATTACCACGGTCACATCTACACTCGCTGACACCACCATAACACCAAGAGTGCTTTCATTACCAATTCATAATCCCAAATTCTAATGCGTTTGAGTGCTACCAGCGTTCTCACCTCCACCACATCGCTACACTTCCTCACTCTCCCCCTTCATAAGCCTCTCTAGAAACCTTTTAAAACGCCAAAACCTAATTTACAACTCTATTACGCCCCTCATCATCATTCTCTCCATGCTCTCTTTGATCGCTCTGCAACCGATTGCATTTCGTCGCATTTACAAACAACTCGAAATATTCGTAAAGACGCGATAAGTTTTTTTTTTTTTATTTAATTTTTTTAATGGTTTTCATTAGGACATTTTCAGCAACTTCAACAACGGTGATAAAACACAACTCATCAAACTCAACTTTTCTACACGGCATCGTTCAGAGCTACATGCCATCAGCAACTCCAACCAATAGAATCAACCCACAACATCAACCAACAACATCAACCAACAACCTCAACCAACAACATCAACCAACAACATCCTTTAACAAAGCATGCTGCACACTTAATGTATCCACAACATTCACAGATCCAATGGACTTCTCTCCGAGGCGTTCCTACTGAACCTTGAAGGCTTGTATGTGCTCCAGCATGCCGCTGAGATGGATTGATGAGCTCCTGCCTCGGAAGCTGTAGCGCGTGTTCACTCTGTGTGTTACCAAACCACGAACAAAGGCAACAAACGGCTGCTTGCATCTTTTAAACCGCTTTGTTCAACAAACAAACAACAACAAACAATTACAGTTTTTGTTTCTGTCAAACTTTTCATGTCTGCTCGAAAAGAAACAACAAAATGAAGCAACGTTTTGCATATTCATACTGTTTTTGTATTTCAAGCTGTTTGTCTTTCAAGCTGTTTGTATTTTAAGCAGTTTGTATTCCAAACTGTTTGTATTTCAAGCTGTTTGTATTTTAAGCTGTTTGTCTTTTAAGCTGTTTGTATTTCAAACTGTTTATATTTCAAGCTGTTTGTACTTCAAGCTGTTTGTATTTCAAGCTGTTTGTATTTCAAGCTGTTTGTATTTCAAACTGTTTGTACTTCAAGCTGTTTGTATTTCAAGCTGTTTGTATTTCAAGCTGTTTGTATTTCAAGCTGTTTGTTTTTCAAGCTTTTTGTATTTCAAGCTGTTTGTATTTCAAGCTGTTTGTATTTCAAGCTGTTTGTATTTCAAGCTGTTTGTATTTCAAGCAGTTTGTATTTTCAAACGGTTCGCAATTATTTCTCAAACGACCACGTCAGTTTTTGGTCTTTTTATTTTTGTTAACATTTCCAAGCTCCGTAATGCATTGAAACATTCTCTTAATGTGTCGCTTCCACAAAAATTAACGAAGTTAACAAAGATGAAAAACAGCAACCCATACCGTAGCAACAACACTAATAACACCAACAGCACCAACAACACTAACATCACCAACAGCACCAACAACACCAACAACACCAACAACACCAACAACACCAACAACACCAACAACACCAACAACACCAACAACACCAACAACTCACAAAACACTAACAACTCACAAAACACTAACAACTTATAAAACACTAACAGCTTTGAAACTTTCTGGCCACACCTCATAAACCACAACAACCACTACAAGCGCTTAAAAGCTACCAGAAGCCATAGGCCAAAGCAATGAGGACAATGGGAGAAGGAAGTGAGGTAAGCTGATTCCAAGTTAAATTTACTATAAGGTTTATCTTGTTATTAAATTGATTTTTCATTAACTTGAATTATTTAATGAAGATATTTATTCAACTGAAACAAGTTAATTAATAATTAATACAAAGAATTCGATTTAATTAGCTAATAAAATACCAAGTAAAAGCAGAAAGCTCCGTTGAATGATCAATCATAGGTGGTACTATGCGAGCGAATAGCCATCCAGCTGCTTCTTCCTCCTCTCAACAACCTCCTTCATGTACAACAACTCCCACAGACGTCTAGTAACCACCACAGACGGCCAGCAATTACCACAGACGCCGAACAACCACCACAGACGCCCAACAACCACCACAGACGGTCAACAACTACCACAGACGGTCAACAACCCCCACAGACACCCGGCAACCACCACAGATGGCCAGCAACCACCACAGACGCCTAACAACCACCAAAGACGCCTAACAACCACCACAGACGTCCAGTAACCACCACAGACGCCTAACAACCACCACAGACGGTCAACAACCACCACAGACGGCCAGCAACCACCACAGACGCCGAACAACCACCACAGACGCCCAGCAACCACCACAGACGGCCAGCAACCACTTTCGGGACGCCGTGCGTGTGATTTAGGACATCCGTGATCACAGCGTAGATACAACTGCGTTGCAAGAGAGCGCGTTAGATTGATCGTCTCCTACTTGTGGCGCGCGGAACAATATGTTCGCCACGATCTTTTTTTCCATTACCTTACGCTACCACGATACAGGACTATGAAAGAGAGAGTATTGCATACAAAACAAAACAATACTTAGTATTATTATATTATACTCAAAACTTAGTATTTTGTCCATTCTCTGCCTTGAAGCAAGGTATCGTGCGATGTAACACTGTAGCATCACATGGGAATACCATACAAACAAATCCATTAGAATATAATCTAATAAAAATTTTCAAAATGAACTATAGTTTATTATTTATGAACACGATGAAATACAGTGGAATAGTTAATGGCCACAATGAAATACAATCGGTTTCGTAGGGACAGCTAACCCGATTCGAAGTCTTCATCTTTTTCTTTCTAGCAATCTTCCCAATCCAATTCCTTTTTGCTCACTCACCCCTCACCACCTCCTCCAACTCCTCCACCTCCTCCACCTCCTCCACCTCCTCCACCTCCTCCACCTCCTCCACCTCCTCCACCTCCTCCACCTCCTCCACCTCCTCCACCTTCTCCACCTCCTCCACCTCCTCCACCTCCTCCACCTCCTCCACCTCCTCCACCTCCAGCATTTACTGTAACATTTATTCCATGTTCGTTTCTTTCATGTTCGTAAAAGAAGGATGAACAAGGTGGGATGACTAGAGTGGGATAACTCGAGTAGGAGAAGGTTGAAAGATGGAGTGGTGGGAAGAGGAGGAGGCTGTTATAAAGCGACAAAACGAACATGGTAGGAGTTGGAGCTTTTGACAAGCCTCAAAAGAAGAAGGAGATAAGAAAGAATCACCCCTTTCACGTTCACCTCCTTCGGGCTGAGTTGTCCCATGCAAGTACCACCCATGTGCAGACGTGTTTTTAATTCTTGCGACCACTTACGCTTGCACGCCTCATACGTCCTTCGCTTCAGCCAATTGACCACACACAAACAATTGACTTGTCTTATACGTTATAACTGCTTCACGTGACCAAAGGAACTATATATATATATATATATATATATATATATATATATATATATATATATATATATATATATATATATATATATATATATATATATATATATATATATATATATATATATATATATATATATATATATATATATATATATATATATATATATATATATATATACAAAATGGCCCATACATAAAATTAAACATACATAAAATTAGGCACACATAAAATTAAGCATACATAAAATTAACAAGACATCAAGTTAAACAGACATCAAACTAACCACAAAAATCAACTTCACACGAATAAAAAGCTTTTTTAAATTTCCGAGTATGGAAGGGCACGCGAATGTATAGAGAACACATGGGAAAGTGTATGAACGCATAGAAACTGATAGAAAGTCATTATAAAAAAACCTAATACACGTAGATACACCTAACACTGAAGCAACAAAAACACAGAAAACACAGGAAAC
Source organism: Branchellion lobata (assembly GCA_947562095.1). Lineage (NCBI taxonomy): Eukaryota > Metazoa > Annelida > Clitellata > Hirudinida > Piscicolidae > Branchellion > Branchellion lobata. The sequence goes on along the minus strand of OX387254.1, from coordinate 8,163,676 downwards.
AGGAAACACAGGAAACAGGAAACACATGGAAACACATGGAAACACATGGAAACACATGGAAACACATGGAAACAGATGGATATACAGGAAGAAGTACACTGGGACATCTAACGAGTACGAAGGAGGGGCCATGCTTATCGGATGATGAATACCATTAGACGCATCTCGATTATCGACGGTGCATGAATAATGCTTGATAAAACATCTTTGTTTCAAGCCTTCTTAAGTGTTTTATGCTGTTTGTGTTGTTATTAATATATGCGTGGTGTTTGTTTTTATGTGCGTGTGTGTTTTTGTTTGTGTGTGTGTGTGTGTGTGTGTGTGTGTGTGTGTGTGTGTGTGTGTGTGTGTGTGTGTGTGTGTGTGTGTGTGTGTGTGTGTGTGTGTGTGTGTGTGTGTGTGTGTGTGTGTGTGTGTGTGTGTGTGTGTGTGTGTGTGTGTGTGTGTGTGTGTGTGTGTGTGTGTGTGTGTGTGTGTGTGTGTGTGTGTGTGTGTGTGTGTGTGTGTGTGTGTGTGTGTGTGTGTGTGTGTGTGTGTGTGTGTGTGTGTGTATGTAGGTATCTATGTCTGTATGTATGTATGTCTTCTTAGCTATTCAAAGATTTGCTTGGTATGTAGTTTCTGGTGATTCATTACTTTAATAAATTCAGACGGATGTACTAATGTTTTGAAGCAGTGACTTATAAGACGCTATCCATTACAAACTTTTCAAAGAGGGTTTTTTTTAATTTCCATTTTTCTTTTCATTTTTTCTTCACATTTTTTAACTTTTCATTATCTAGCTTGCAGTTTTTCTATTTTTGTTTTTCTTTTTTTTTCATTTTTTTGTCACATTTTGCTGTTTGAGGCTTACAATCACCATTTTTATTGCTTTCTTTCTTGTCTCCGACGCTTTATTAAATAGGCTATTTATGGATTCGTCTACGATTGCGACCATGCGTGTTGCCATTTCTGAATTACAAACATCCCTCCTCCATTTCTACAAGCCTATTTTGCCTTTTTTCTTATATTTTTCTCTTCGTCCTTTCTTATTAATTTTTCTTTTTATTTTTCTTTTTCTTCTTTTTCTGTTTTTTTTTCGTATTTTTCAAATTATACTTCCTCTTTTTCTTTTTTTTTTCATCTCTTTTTTCTTTTTTTTTCTTTTTTTTTCATTCTTTTTTCTTCTTCTTTTTTTTACGTTTTCTTATTTCCAACTTCTCGCAGTTTTGAATTGGCATTTTTGAAACCTCTCAAAATGCAACATTCTCATAAGCCAGCAGTGATTTTTTCAATTATTCATCCGCAATATCGTTCATTTGTTTGTGTGTGCAGTCATCCATCAAGTCATTTGTTATCTTTCCATCTATCGATCTAGGCATCTATCCATCCATTTTGTCATGGACTGGCCATTCATCAATGGGTCTATCTAATTTTTCCATCAATTCATCACGCTTGTTCATATTTTATTCATCCCCTTACAAACTATCACCCGCATGAAAGCAAGCCCTTAATGCCGCATCCATCAAGCATCTCAGCCACACAACACGCCAAAGACAGCTTCGTTTCATTACTGAAGGCTCTTTTGATCAGGACACAAAAGTAACCGCACGTCTATTCAATCATCCATCCTTCCCATAATTCATTCATCCATCCTTCCCATAATTCATTCATCCATCCTTCCCATAATTCATTCATCCATCCTTCCCATAATTCATTCATCCATCCTTCCCATAATTCATTCATCCATCCTTCCCATAATTCATTCATCCATCCTTCCCATAATTCATTCATCCATCCTTCCCATAATTCATTCATCCATCCTTCCCATAATTCATTCATCCATCCTTCCCATAATTCATTCATCCATCCTTCCCATAATTCATTCATCCATCCTTCCCATAATTCATTCATCCATCCTTCCCATAATTCATTCATCCATCCTTCCCATAATTCATTCATCCATCCTTCCCATAATTCATTCATCCATCCTTCCCATAATTCATTCATCCATCCTTCCCATAATTCATTCATCCATCCTTCCCATAATTCATTCATCCATCCTTCCCATAATTCATTCATCCATCCTTCCCATAATTCAATCATCTATTTCTTCTATAATTTAATCTTCTATTTATTCAAACTTAATCATTCGCCCATTCATCACACAAGCATATACACATGTACATGCATACATGCATTCATGCACACAAACACATACAGATACAGAAACATATCTATACAACAAATAAACACACACATACAAACATATACAAACACATATACACACAAAAAAAAAAACACACACACACACATATATATATATATATAAACAAACAAACACGCACATGTATATACAAACAAACACATACACATACACAAATGCACATAAAAACAGCCAACACGCGAATTTTTATGATAAAACACCATGCATCAATGCAACCACCCTTTCAAGAGGCGATCAATCAGGGGTAATGTTGGAGTGGCGTAAAGGCGACAAGCCTCTTCTAGGCCATTACATGAATCCAACGTGTAAGTTTGCTTGTCAAAAAACGAAAAATAATTGAAATCAAAAATCAATTTTGGAGCTTGAAAAAAAAAAAAAAAAGTTTGACTTAAAAAATGTTTTTTTTATTTAAATAATAATAATTTAAATCAAGAGAATTATATTGAAAAGATCAAAAAATCAAAATGAAAAAAATGGCAGAAATAAAAATTGAAGGAAATGCACATAATTAAATTCAAATTAAAAAAAAATATTTTGAAAAAATTACTGAATCTGAAATCCCAAAGTTGGTAAATGGGTGAATGGGTGAATGGTTGACTGGGTGAATCGGTGAATGGGTGAATGGATGAATGGATGAATGGGTGAATGGATGAATGGGTGAATGGATGAATGGGTGAATGAGTGAATGGATGAATGGGTGAATGGATGAATGGGTGAATGGGTGAATGGGTGAATGAGTGAATGGATGAATGTGTGAATGGGTGAATGAGTGAATGGATGAATGGCTGAATGGGTGAATGGCTGACTGGGTGAATGGGTGAATGGATGAATGGGTGACTGGGTGAATTGGTGAATGGATGAATGGTTGACTGGGTGAATGGGTGAATGGATGAATGGGTGAATGAGTGAATGGCTGACTGGGTGAATCGGTGAATGAGTGAATGGGTAAATGAGGGAGGGAAGGAGGCTGGGGAGTTAGCGCCTGCAACAAACGAGTCTTAATACGGCCGTTAAAGAGTGAAGGGTCCATTCGGCGAGATAACCATAGCGGAGGTTTATGAGGGAAGTTGAGTAGTTTTTTTGGCATTCAAAGAAACTATCCGGAACCTTTTTTGATTAAGATCATAAATCGTGGCCGGGCAAAACTCCTCGACTTCGGCCTTTAAATCAAGACAGTATGTTCGGTCTGACGTGAGTTGCCGTGACAAATCAGCAGTAATAAACATCCACGGATTCCTTGCAGAGGTCCAATGATGGTTTGATCACCTACAGTGCAAAGTGGCAAGCAGAAAGGTTCGCAGACATAAGTTTCGAGAAAGGGGATTAAATTTGACATTAATTTGGCCGTCGACGCTGTATTTTTTTCTTAAAGCAAAAGTCGTTGAAGCTTTTGTGCATTTTCATTGTTTCCTATTCATCTCAGAATTTGGGATTATAACCAACTGGCCGTCTAATCATTCATGAATGCCCTCTTATTCACCTACTATTTTACACACACACTCAACCAGCTACTCACAAGATTATTTCTACCATCACAAATTACTCAGCCACTTATTCATTCATCGAGTGAAAGTCTCCAAGGACAAGATCAATGCCTCTGTGTCCACACACTTAACTACCATTTCACCATGCACTCACCTATCTTCTCCATTCACCAAACTCACCCACCAACCCCTCCCTCCTCCACCAATCCACCCAGCGCCTCACCTTGTGTCTATCGTTCAGATCACAGGGTCGAATCATGCACAGACGCCTCTCTTCCATCCTCTCACAACTCTCCAGCAGCCTTTCTCTTGTGCTCCAACCAGCGCCACAAGTCCTGCAGACAAGTACATTAAATTGAAACCAACTCTACATTATCATTTTTTTATTATTTCTATTACTGTTTTATCATTGTTATTATTTTTTTATTTCATTATCAGTAATGTTATTCTCTTTTATTTGTTTTTTCATTCCTTTTTTTCTCATTATTTTTACTCAATCAGTTTTTCGGCAGTATTCTCAGTACAATTATGACTACTTTTTAAAGTGTTATCACTTGAAACCTCTTAACATCCGGGTCTTATCAATTTAACACAAACATTAAGATTTCAAGCTAAGCAATACAAGCTAAATGAGATTAACACAGATATTATTGATACAAATGCCACTTTGTTACCGCCATAAATCATATTTTCAGGCATTGCCAGGCGTTATGATCAATAGAACTGCCTCTTGCACGCCACCAGCAAGCACTTTCACCATCCCCGCCTTGTTGGCAGGCTTTAGTCTTCGTACGAGGCTCTAACAAAATCCTCCATGAAAATCATGGTTTTATCTTGTTCGCCAATAACAATCAATGTCCGGATTTCTTGGGCTTTAATAAATTCCAATGCATCAGTGCAGGCCTTAGGAGCAATAAAGGACGCACCAAGGCTGCTGACGATTTCAATGGTGATCAAGTCGGTAATGATTATGCCGGTACAGATAAAGCGAGTACTGATTAAGCTGGCCACGATGGCAATAATGCAGATGATTCTACTATTGATTAAAAGAGTAATAATTAGGCTAGTACTGTATAAGCAAGTGCCGATAGAGGTAGTACTGTATAAGCAAGTGCCGATAGAGGTAGTACTGTATAAGCAAGTGCCGATAGAGGTAGTACTGTATAAGCAAGTGCCGATAGAGGTAGTACTGTATAAGCAAGTGCCGATAGAGGTAGTACTGTATAAGCAAGTGCCGATAGAGGTAGTACTGTATAAGCTAGTACTGACAAAGGTAGTACTAATGGGGCTAGTACTGATAGAGGTAGTACTAATGGGGCTTGTACTGATAGAGGGAATACTAATGAGACTTGTACTGCATAAGCTAGTACAGCTGCTGACAGTAGGCAGACAAGTAGAAGACTACGACGGGCAACTCGCCATGAAGACACGTGCTTAGGCTTGGTCACTCCTGTGCCTCATGCTTCAGATCTCAAATATTCTTTTTTGTTTATTACTTTTATTTTTGTTTTTATCAATACTTTATATTCAAATTGCATCAATAATTCTTCTTTATTTCATCTCAAAATGATTTTCAATAAAACTTTTTGATTTATTTTCATTAAATTTTTTCTTCGCAATCCATTTTTCGCATAGGCCGTACTTCACTCGACGCATGACAACACATCGTCGTGCAATCTTCACCACGTTTCTGACGTTGACACATCCCGTCGTGCACCTCAAATGAACAAACCAAGTCGCAAACCTTCTCTACTCCTGATGCCAATCGCAGAAGCGGGCAACACCACAACGCCAACAACAACAGCACTACTAGCCATAACAACAACTACACCAGCGGTAACAACAACTACAACAGCGGTAACAGCAACTACAACGTCTCCAATACTACCACCAAAAACAACATCAACAACAAAAACACTACTACCAATACCAAAGACACCAATAACAACACCAACAACACCACCATCAGCAACAAAACACCGAACCAACAACCAGAACACGTGACGACCCACCAAGAGACATGACGTAAACGGACATGCGCATTGTGATGTCATGGCGATCATTATGCCGCTCTTTTGGACAATTAAGTCAAACAAGTTTTAACAAAATTACCGACTACAAGAACTCCAATTGGTCGTTTCTTCTTTGCACGTTTTATCCTTTTCCTCTTTTTCCGCTTCCTCTTTTCCATTTTTTCCTTTTTCCGCTTCCGTTTGTGTGTTTTTTGCGATGTTTGATTTTTTGTCATCTTCTCCCGACTTACTCCTATCATTTACATTATTATTATTATTGTTTTTGTTGTCGTTGGGGTTGTTGTTGTTGTTATTTTTATTTTTGTTTTTATCATCATGAAATATCACATTGCTTGGATGTTTGTTATTGTTGCTGCCAATGTCAATATTATTGTTTTCTTTCGGCACGTGATTTGTGCTTATATGTTTGTTGTGTACGGAAGCGAGTTGAGAGTCGCTTTTTAGGCGATCATTATCATCATCATCTTCGCCGCCATTGTCGTCTTCGTCCTCTTCATCTTCGATCGGGGGTGGGTGGTGGTTCATGAAACAAACCCACTCCAAGCAGCACCTTCCTCTGACAGGGGTGAGGGTGGGGTGGGGGCATTGAGGGGATGGGTGGGGGCGAGACGATTCGCTAGGACAGCTGTTCGCGCATGCGAAAAGGCCATTTTGACATAAACACGTGACGCTGCAATTCTTGACGACAGCGTCACCGTCGTTGTATTCCTCGCCGGTGGAAAGAACGCAAGGCTTTGCGTTTTTCACTGCGTTGGGGATGGTGGTGGTAGTGGTGGTGGTGGTGGTGGTGGTGGTGGTGGTGGTGGTGGTGGTGGTGGTGGTGGTGGTGGTGGTGGTGGTGGTGGTGGTGGTGGTGGTGGTGGTGGTGGTGGTGGTGGTGGTGGTGGTGGTGGTGGTGGTGGTGGTGGTGGTGGTGGTGGTGGTGGTGGTGGTGGTGGTGGTGGTGGTGGTGGTGGTGGTGGTGGTGGTGGTGGTGGTGGTGGTGGTGGTGGTGGTGGTGGTGGTGGTGGTGGTGGTGGTGGTGGTGGTGGTGGTGGTGGTGGTGGTGGTGGTGGTGGTGGTGGTGGTGGTGGTGGTGTTGGTGGTGGTGGTGGTGGTGGTGGTGGTGGTGGTGGTGGTGGTGGTGGTGGTGGTAGTAGTGGTGGTGGTGGTGGTGGTGGTGGTGGTAGTAGTAGTAGTATTGATGGTAAAGATGGTAGGAGTGATAACGATCAGTGTGACAGTAGTGGTGGTTGTGTTAGTTGCTGTGGTGGTCGTTGTGGCGGACAGGGCAGTGTTGAGGGAGTTGTGAGCTTCATTAACTTCTAGAAAGGGTCCAGCGGCCGAAAAATACTCAAACATGAAACGTTTTCAAAAGTTCGAGTTTGTAGTTGTCTTGCAATATTTATGTAAATTGAAAAACTTTAGTTCCGAAAACAACTTCTCGCCATGAATTGCGCCTTTCCATTAACGCCACTTTCAAACCTAGTAATGGTCAATGTTTTGTTTGTGTTTGTTCGATGTTTTTTTTGTGCTTGTTCGATGTTTTGTTTGTGTTTGGTCGATGTTTTGTTTTTGTTTGTTGGATGTTTTGTTTGTGTTTGTTTGATGTTTTGTTTGTGTTTGGTCGATGTTTTGTTTGTGTTTGTTCGATGTTTTTTTTGTGTTTGTTCGATGTTTTGTGTGTACATCGGTTACTGTTGTAGTTCAACTTGTTCAATTCTTCAATTGCTTTATATCTTAGTTCTTGTTATTGTTTATAGTGTAGTTCACGGTATGATTTATCAAATGGTTCATATCTACTTGACGGTTAGGCTTACGTTTGGTTTATAGTTTCTTCCTTTTCAGATCATTTCCCATGTTTTCTCAATGTGTTGGTTGCTGTGGTGACTCACACAGGCTTTCCTCATGCGTTGGTTCAAGTTTGTCGTTCACTTTTAAAACTTCCAAACGTCAACTTATCACTGCTTGAGTGTTCAATCACTCCAATGCACTAATTCTTTTAGCGCACAGTTTAATCATTTTACTTGCAAAGTGGCGCCAAAAAAAAGTAAAACAAAAATCTGTGATAATCCTAATCCAAAATCATATCTTAAAAATCGACTTTAATAATTTCAACCTCCCGTCTATTCACAAGGTGCATCACCACTTGAAGGTTGGAAGGGAGGCTGTTTCAGATGGCTTTCCAGAATTTTGCTTTAAAGACGGTACCTCGGTGCCTCTCCCAGTCCCTTAAGTTCCCCCTCCTAACTCTTTGTTAAACCTTCTATTCTTTCTATCAACCTAAAAAGAATTTTGTTTTTTTTTGTTTTTTTTTTTGTTTTTAATGTTTTTTTTTGTTTTTTTGTTTTTGTTTTTTGTTTGTTTTCATTTTGTTTTTTTTTGTTTTTATTATTTCCATTTTTTTTCAGTAATTTTTTTTCTTTGATTTTTTTTTCTTTAATTTTCTTCCATCAATTTCTAATTTTTTCTTTCTTTTTTTAGTTTTTTTTTTTAATATTTTTTCTTTTTATACATCTCAATATTTCTTTTTCTCCCTTATCAGTGCGTGCCCATGCTCTCAGCCACCCTATGTTTCACGTCTCAGTCATCTCACCTTATCTCTTCATACTTCCCTCAATCTTCATTTTTCATTTTTTTTCTTTCTTCTTTCTAGGCTATTTTTTTTGTTTTTTTATTTGTTTTCAATTTTAACCAAACTAAACTTTGAGGGTTTTTGCTCCAATCTACAGCAGGCTACCCCAACCTCCACAAATAACTGCCACAACCTCGATAGCTACCACCCACCACCCACAAGTGCCACGATGACATACAGTTAGGGATACCCATTATAACAATGAATAAAAACCACCTCCACAGCCGCAATCTCCATAAAAACCCTTTCTACAACGGCAATCTCCATAAAAACCCTTTCTACAACGGCAATCTCCATAAAAACCAACCACTGTCCTCACAAGCCCTCTGCAAAAACACAGAAGTCTTTCAAAAACACTACGCTGAACCATCAAAATAATGTTCTAGAAACAAACAACCACAGATTTATTTCAATTTTAAGACTACTCTCTTGTTTACAAAACCACGACACAAGCACCAAACTACTGCATCACCACTCTTCAATACCCTACCCCGCCATTCCACACCAACAAACCATTCCACACTACACCATACCATCACACACCACACCACATCACACCATTCCACACCACACCACACCGTCACACACCACATCAAACCACACCACACCACACCACACCCAACCATACCACACCACACCAAACCACCACACCATACCACACCACACCATACCACACCACACCCCACCACACCACACCACACCACCACACCATACCACACCACACCACACCACACCACACCACACCCCACCACACCACACCACACCACACCTCACCATACCACACCACATCCCACCATACCACACCACACCACACCACAGTCACCTCTGCACAGGCCAACTCCTTGCATAGGACCAACAGCAAAGTCACAGTAGAGATTCCTGCTGGAGTCACACACACTCACTAGATCACATATGTCACCTGTGAATCATAAACATCAACAACTTATGACGTGTTTCTGTCACATCCACTTCCGCCTTTGACCCTTCCTTTGATCCTTTCTTTATTTTCCGGATACTTTTTTTCTAATTCTTTTTTTGTTTTTTTTTGAGTTAACGTTTTTGTGGATTTGGCCATTTGCGTTTTTTTCAAATTTTTTCAATTTTTTTTTTCAATTTTTTTTTTCAAATTTTATTTTTCAAGTTTCATTTTTTATCTGAACAGTTACCCATTTTCCATTGAATAATTGTTTTCTTACAAACTTATATGGATTCCTTTATGGATATTTTACGTATATTTCTCTTAATTCCAAAATTCTCATTCAATAATTTCATAATTACTTTATTATTATTTTTTTATTATTTCATAATTATTTTTTTATTATTTTATTATTATTTTATTATTCTTTTTTTATTATTTTATTTTTATTTTTTTATTATTTCATTTATATTTTATTTTTATTTTATTTTTATTTTTATATTACCTTTATATTTTAAGTTTTTTTGGTGAAATCAGTAATTACTCTTCTATTTAAGCCGCACACCACAATGGCGCACACAAAATGCCTCAAAAGACTCCAGAGTCTATTTGAGTTAATTTTATTTTTTATTTACTCTTTTTTTATGTCGCAACTTTTTTTACAACTCTAGGAAATGAAATTTGCGTGCGATAAACATAAAATGGCCTTAATCAGCCTGGCCACTATGTGCTTTCAGTCCGTGCTATTTCATTCCAAACACTAAAAAATTTTCATTTTTTAATTTCAACAAAATGGATATTTTTTTTATTTTCATAATTTGAAAAAATGTTTTTTTTTTTTATAAAGATTCGGGAATATTTGATGTCAAAAAACCGTGCAAAATTAAAAAGTCTTGTCGGGTGCTGGTGGCGTTTTAGAATAGAAAAATTCTATTGAAAAAACGCCTGTAGAACACTGAAAACAGTCTTCGCATGCAAACTCCATCGAGAAAAAGGTCTACGCGATGCTTTGGAATTTCGTTTTTATAGCAGTAGAAAGTTGTTCTGAACGATTTCCAAT
>OX387254.1:8070863-8143363 GCA_947562095.1 Branchellion lobata | reverse complement strand
AGTAGTAGTAGTAGTAGTAGTAGTAGTAGTAGTAGTAGTAGTAGTAGTAGTAGTAGTAGTAGTAGTAGTAGTAGTAGTAGTAGTAGTAGTAGTAGTAGTAGTAGTAGTAGTAGTAGTAGTAGTAGTAGTAGTAGTAGTAGTAGTAGTAGTAGTAGTAGTAGTAGTAGTAGTAGTAGTAGTAGTAGTAGTAGTAGTAGTAGTAGTAGTAGTAGTAGTAGTAGTAGTAGTAGTAGTAGTAGTAGTAGTAGTAGTAGTAGTAGTAGTAGTAGTAGTAGTAGTAGTAGTAGTAGTAGTAGTAGTAGTAGTAGTAGTAGTAGTAGTAGTAGTAGTAGTAGTAGTAGTAGTAGTAGTAGTAGTAGTAGTAGTAGTAGTAGTAGTAGTAGTAGTAGTAGTAGTAGTAGTAGTAGTAGTAGTAGTAGTAGTAGTAGTAGTAGTAGTAGTAGTAGTAGTAGTAGTAGTAGTAGTAGTAGTAGTAGTAGTAGTAGTAGTAGTAGTAGTAGTAGTAGTAGTAGTAGTAGTAGTAGTAGTAGTAGTAGTAGTAGTAGTAGTAGTAGTAGTAGTAGTAGTAGTAGTAGTAGTAGTAGTAGTAGTAGTAGTAGTAGTAGTAGTAGTAGTAGTAGTAGTAGTAGTAGTAGTAGTAGTAGTAGTAGTAGTAGTAGTAGTAGTAGTAGTAGTAGTAGTAGTAGTAGTAGTAGTAGTAGTAGTAGTAGTAGTAGTAGTAGTAGTAGTAGTAGTAGTAGTAGTAGTAGTAGTAGTAGTAGTAGTAGTAGTAGTAGTAGTAGTAGTAGTAGTAGTAGTAGTAGTAGTAGTAGTAGTAGTAGTAGTAGTAGTAGTAGTAGTAGTAGTAGTAGTAGTAGTAGTAGTAGTAGTAGTAGTAGTAGTAGTAGTAGTAGTAGTAGTAGTAGTAGTAGTAGTAGTAGTAGTAGTAGTAGTAGTAGTAGTAGTAGTAGTAGTAGTAGTAGTAGTAGTAGTAGTAGTAGTAGTAGTAGTAGTAGTAGTAGTAGTAGTAGTAGTAGTAGTAGTAGTAGTAGTAGTAGTAGTAGTAGTAGTAGTAGTAGTAGTAGTAGTAGTAGTAGTAGTAGTAGTAGTAGTAGTAGTAGTAGTAGTAGTAGTAGTAGTAGTAGTAGTAGTAGTAGTAGTAGTAGTAGTAGTAGTAGTAGTAGTAGTAGTAGTAGTAGTAGTAGTAGTAGTAGTAGTAGTAGTAGTAGTAGTAGTAGTAGTAGTAGTAGTAGTAGTAGTAGTAGTAGTAGTAGTAGTAGTAGTAGTAGTAGTAGTAGTAGTAGTAGTAGTAGTAGTAGTAGTAGTAGTAGTAGTAGTAGTAGTAGTAGTAGTAGTAGTAGTAGTAGTAGTAGTAGTAGTAGTAGTAGTAGTAGTAGTAGTAGTAGTAGTAGTAGTAGTAGTAGTAGTAGTAGTAGTAGTAGTAGTAGTAGTAGTAGTAGTAGTAGTAGTAGTAGTAGTAGTAGTAGTAGTAGTAGTAGTAGTAGTAGTAGTAGTAGTAGTAGTAGTAGTAGTAGTAGTAGTAGTAGTAGTAGTAGTAGTAGTAGTAGTAGTAGTAGTAGTAGTAGTAGTAGTAGTAGTAGTAGTAGTAGTAGTAGTAGTAGTAGTAGTAGTAGTAGTAGTAGTAGTAGTAGTACTAGTATTAATAGTAGTAATAGTAGTAATAGTAGTAGTAGTAGTTGTTGTTGTTTTTGTTTTTGTTGTTGTTTTTGTTGTTTGTGTTTTTGTTTTTGTTGTTGTTTTTGTTTTTGTTGTACTTGTAGTTGTTTTTGTTGTTGTTTCTGTTTTTTTTTTGTTGGTTTTGTTATTGTTTCTGTTCTTGCTTCTGTTGTTGTTTTTCTTTTAAACAAAATTAATCAGTAAAAAACGTTCTTTAGCTTTTATTTTTCAATTTTTTTTGGATTTATTTATTTTCTGGTTTCCTTGTTTTTTTGTTAATTTTTTGTCGTCTTTTTTTTGTATTGTTTTTTGTTCAGTCTTCCGCTTCAAAATCAGTTCATTTTCCAAATTTCCTTCTTTTTTTTCTTCTTTTTTTTCACTTTTTATTTCATTTTTCATTCTTTCAAACGACCTTAAATCTGCATTAAATATTATTTTTCTGTTACATTGCTTCGGACTTGAAAGACAAAAGAAAGGTATAACAACATCAATAGAAAGTTTGATTACGCTTTCAATACCAAAACATTGAAACAAAACCAAACGTAAAAAAACAACAAATCCCAACGTAAAAAAACAACAAATCCCAACGTAAAAAAACAACAAATCCCAACGTAAAAAAACAACAAATCCCAACTTAAAAGAACCCCCAACAAAACCCAACGATAAAACCCCCAACAAAACCCAGCGTAAAAACCCCCAACAAAACCCAGCGTAAAAACCCCCAACAAAACCCAGCGTAAAAACCCCCAACAAAACCCAGCGTAAAAACCCCCAACAAAACCCAACTTCAAACATTTCGTTTTTTTGTGTTTTAAAAGGTTCAAACCGAGTCATAAATATACAGGAATGCTCTTACAAGGGGTTTGTGCGCATGTTTTTTAAGCAACCTTCCATGCAATGGAGTCTCTCAATTAGGATTCTTCAATAATTGAAGGTGCCTTAGAGGAGCGACTGAGTTCCAGGCAGAGTCAATTATTCTGCTATTTCTATGTTTTTATTTCATCTTATTTTTATTTATTCTTATTTTTATTTATTTTTTATTTTTATTTTTTTCATTTTTCATTTTTTATTTTATTTTTTAAATACTTTTTATTAATATTTTTTATTAATTTTTTTTTCTTTTTTTCTTTTTTTTTTTTAATAACCCTTCGGCCACTTCACACTTTAATGAAGAAGGCAATGAAAAGATAATGGTTTGTTTAATTTTCGCGCTTGTTCATTTGTTCAGACACTCACCCAGTCGCCCTTATCAACGTCGCCCATCCATTCATCCATCCGTTCATCCATCCATCCATCCATCCATCCATCCATCCATCTATCCATCTATCCATCCATTCATTCATTCATCTATCCATCCATCCATCCATCCACCCACGCATCCATCCATCCATCATCCATTCACTCATCCATCCTTCTTCCATCACAACCACCCCAGCAAACCATACATACACCGTCTCATCTACATCTACCACAACTTCCTCTCTGTTGCCTCCCACCCATTATTTCCCATGCTATTTTTCCATCATTTTTATTTCCATTTTTATTCCCTTTCAGCTTTTTTTTCTATTTTTTCTTTTTCACTCCTAAAAATATTTTTTTCATTATTGTTGACATTGTAGCAATTAGTACAACCGATTGACGTTTTGGGGATTCCATAAAGATTATACTCTTATTCATGCCACCTTTTGATTCCACTTTTTTCTCTGATTCTTTTCATTCAAATTTTATTTTTACAGCTCTTAATTTTTATAATTTTTTTTCATGACTTTCTTTCGCTATTAATAATACAACCACACGCCCTACAAAACAACTTCATCGTCACATAGTTATATTCATTTCATTTTTATCTTCTTTTTCTTTTGTGAACTTCAAAAAATCAGTTTTTTCGAATTTTTTTCAATAATAGTTTTACAAAAATACGAATACTTCGAGTAGTGAAAACAAAAGTAGAACTTGTATCGAAGACATCTCAGATATTTGTTACTTTAACGATTCCAGTACTCTCGACACTATTACTACTATTGAACCAGCCCTCCCGTCCTCATCGCCACTCAATGGCAGAGAGCAGACGCCGTGTTAGAATGGTTGAGTTGTTGAACGAGTGGTCTTAAGTTCTAGATGTCCATTTAGTGTCCACGTCTGAAGGAAAGAACGTGTGAATTTGTTTTGCAGAGTTTTTTTTTCAACATTTCGATATGAATCGAACCTTATTGCTGGAATTAATTAATCTTAATTTCAATCCTTCAAAAGCACTCCATGTCAGGTCAAATAAGCAAAATTTCGTTTTATCAAATTAGGTTAGTCCAGAACAAATTGGATCAGAAAGAAATTAAAACTGCTAACACGTCCAGTGTGAAAATTTAAAAATTAAAACAGAAATTTTTTTTTTTCTAAATTATTTTCAAAAATTTAAAGACCTCTCTTTTTAGGCAGCCTTGCTTCGCGTGACTCTTGAAAAGAATTTTTTAATTTCAAAAAAGAACATGATAAAAAATCATATTTTGAAAAATTCAACTTATTCCTACAATATGAAAACCTTTCTCAAATTTTAATTTAAATTATGAAGCGTTTTATTTTTTTCATTTACGTTTCATTTCATTTTTCTTTTCTTTTCCATTTTCCGAGAATGTCGTGAAATGTTTTTATTCCGTCAGTTTCAGAGTTTTTTTTAGAACTTTTGATGTTTGAGAAGGTTATTCAAAGATCGAATTTTGATTAAATATCTTTGTTAACAAAACCTTCAGTCACATACCACGTCTTTTGACTTGTTTTTCTCGCGACGTTTTTGCTTTAGAATTCTTTAATCAAAAATCCTTTTGCATTTTGTTGGCATTTTTGATTTTTTGAAAAAAAAAAGATTTTTCAAAATTTCAATTTTGACTTTTTATCTTCCTTCATTCAATCATCTAAAAAAATTAGAAACCGCCAGAAAATTTTTCGCTGCCTTTTATTTTGTTCTTTTTTTACCTTTTTTCTTTTTTTCAGTTTTCTTTTTTTTCTCTCCTTCTCTTCCCCATACACTTCTGTCATTCCAATCTACAATTATTCTTTTCTTTGCTCTAAATCCACTACAATACCTTAATTAATGCCACCATTACTCCCTTATCATGCCCACACAAGGTCTCTCGCCACTCAACAACATGCAGCTCCCTCGTCCCTGCAATACATCAGTGTGCGCTTCCTCGCCACAGATCAAGTGACCTCACAACTTTATCTTCTTTATTTCTTTATTTTTTTAAATCACTTTTTTGCTTTTTTCTCTCCACTTTTCTCCCCCTCATCATCACCCACATCATCCCTCCATCAACACTTTTCACTATTCTATTCTTCAGTCAGACCTCTCTTTTTTTATCCTACCTTCCTTCTCAACTCCCACCTCACTCCCTTCTCACTTCCTCCTCACTCCCTTTTCACTTCTTTTTGACTTCCAACACCACCTCCTCCTCCTCCTCCTTCTCTTCCTCCTCTTCCTCCTCCTCCTCCTCCTCCTCCTCCTTCTCCTCCTCCTCCTCCTTCTCCTCCTCCTCCTCCTCCTCCTCCTCCTCCTCTTCCTCCTCCTCCTCCTCCTCCTCCTTCCCTCCCTTCCCAAACACCAGTTGGAAAGCATTGAATGAACGGTAGGGAAGCCAGCTACTTCATCTCTCATCCAACATACACGTGGTTATGTGCAAGTGCTTATTTATAAAGCGCGTGTCCGTCTTGAAACTTTCACTGTCTACAAAATCACCTGAAAGGTTCTGGCCAGATTGAAAGCGCTTAAACTGCATGCAAATTGGCTTGGAGCATGCAGCATGGAATGACAGATGCGTTGTTCGAGGGAACATTCTATGCCTCTGTAACACCCCTACCAATGCTCTTTGCGTCGCTTCGCCAGTCGTAAATCATCTTCGCATCACTTCTGTTATTACTACATCACCCTTATTGATTCCTTTCGCCTTCTTTTTATCATCTTTTCCAGCGCTGCTGTCGTAATTGACACCTTTAATGGTTCTTCTTCTCCAAATTGATTTTATATTTCGAAGAAGAAAAAAGCTATTGTTTTATTTGGCGTCATCGTAACCTTCAGCCGTATCTCATGCCGAATGACACCCTACAGACCGGTCTCCATTACAGAGTTGACAATAATAAATTATACGAGCGATTTTCCACCAAGGTGCTAACCGATTTTTTTTTCAATTTTTTTCAAACACCTTTTGTAAAGTGTAGTGTTCTATAAAAAAAATCATTTTCAAAACAACATTCTGCCAAAGTTATTCGTCTGTACTGATTTTTTTTTTGCTTCAAAAACGCTTTTTCCGTGTTCAATATATGATGTCACAGCGTATGACCCATGAAACATTTTTAAATCATTCCGGAATGTTCCGAGACATTCAAAAAATTTATTTTTTGGTAAATTATTAAATTTACTGTTTTAATCTTTTTGTTGTTTCAAATTTAAGTTTGTTTTGTTATTTTCCTTAATTAAGAACGACCTTTTTACGACTGTAGAGATTGTTTCGGATTTAATGTAGGTAGCAGGCTGACTTTGTTTTGATTTGGAAAGGTTTGTTTTGATGAGTTCAAATCATGAAATTACATAGTTAAGAATTTTATTTCGACTTGAAATCCGCTTTATATTGCGCTCTACGTCATTATTATACAAACGCCACCATGAAGTTGAGTTGACTGCAATTAATTTATCTTTGAATTTTGTTTTTTATTTGACATGGCTATTGAAATTTTAGATTTTCAAAAATCCTTATTGGAAAAAAACTTTTAATCAAATCATTTTCAAAATAAATTTGTATATTTTTAAAACATTTTTGAATTTAGAAAAATATTAATTGTATTACTGTTGAAGTTATTCTACACATGCTTGTTCACTTTTCCATTGAATTTCGTGCATTTTACAAAGTTCAGTCACGTCAATTCGAGTAGTCATTTCGCCATAAAATACTTATTTAGGGCTGTTGGAGATTATATTGCGATTTATTTTTTTTATTATATATTCTTTCTATTAAAATCATCTCGAAAAAGTTTCTGCAATAGTGTGATTAAGATAAAACGAATTAATATTTAATTTTTAGCACAATAAAGGCCATAACTTTGATATTTTCATAGACTGGCCTGCTCTGAAAGATTGCAGCTTAGGGACATAAGACATTTATCACGTTATGATAGTTGAGTAATCCCTTCATGAAGGTTTGTTATCTCACTAAGTACTTCAATAACAAGATTTCATGCAACGAACCAGTGTGCGGATTAAGTTTAAATTTATAAAATATGGTAAATAATGAAAGTACAAGCACGTACCTACTCAAGCCGCTTGTTCCGGCGATGCTATGCGCCTCCATCAAAGCCTTGCAGCCTTTTATACACTGCGTCTGGATTGCTCAAGCGCATATAAAAACGTCGTTATGAAATATATATAGCATAAACTGCCGCCTAGCGAACATTAAGAAACTTGGATTTTAAAAAAAGAAAAAGTGTATCCAATTGTTTTCCAAAAAAAATTAGTATAATAATTTTTGAAGCATATATTAACTAAAAAATTTTTTTTCAAAGTTATGAAATATATATAGCATAAACTGCCGCCTAGCGAACATTAAGAAACTTGGATTTTAAAAAAAGAAAAAGTGTATCCAATTGTTTTCCAAAAAAAATTAGTATAATAATTTTTGAAGCATATATTAACTAAAAAATTTTTTTTCAAAGTTGATTTATTTACTTTTTATTCAATCAAAAGATTTTTTTTTTATTTAAGAAAATTAATAGAGATGATGTCTGATCTAATCTGATCGTTTGTAGCGCCCTTAGCACTTTATTCAAAGGTGCTCCCTGAAAACAATTTCACACGTTGTGGGCTACTAAACGACTGGACACTCTAAACGGCCTCTGTACTTCAACTGAGTTGCCGCTTTTAGAACCCAAACCTTAGCTCAACCAATCCAACCTTACGCCATTATGCCACAGATGCAAAATGTGAAAGGATGTTGATGTTTGCATCCCTTTGGGGTTTTCTCAAAGCAATCAGCAGAAAGTTTTGAGTGATTTTATTATATTTTTCATCAAATTGTTTTTTAATGATATTCTTCAAAAAACTACACGCGAATCAATCTTGTATAACAAGCTACTGTCGACTTGCTTTTATCTAGATTACTTTTAATTCATATAGACTTCATACATTTCATACGATCAGTTTATATATTTTGTGCTATTTGATAACAAATTCATCTGCTATGAAGGTTCCAATATAATTAAAGGTAGAGACAACTTTTAAAGGCACACAAGTTTCATCTTTTGATCAATTCTAGTAAGTAAAAATGCAAAACATTGATTAATTGAACAGTTTCCAAAATTTTTTGCGTATTTGCAGTTTAAACTTTTTTTTGCAATTTCTAAACACATACCTAACTAGATTTGTAGTACTTTTAAATTTTAAAACCGTTTAAAAGTAAAAACTTCAAGTTTTCCTGATGTCTTAAAAGTTGTATATAAAAAGAGAAAGCTAGTTAAAATATTATGGGTGCTAGTATTTTACACGTTTTATTTTTGATGCTTCTTGTCATTGAAGTTCTTAACTCATTTAAAGTTCTATTTGCTTAACGTATGTTCAAAGAAATCTCATCAATGGCTTGTTAAAATGTTTTTCTGACTTTACTGATTTCTCAGTTGATTGAAGGTATATTTTCATTATTAAATTAGTTTTAAGGTTTTCTTGTTAATTATTCTATTTTTTCTACCGGAAAGAAAGTTGTACATCATGGATACATGGGTATGTCCGAACGACCGACAACTGGCTCTAAGAGCAAAGTTAATATTTATTTGTCAAAACATTTACACAGAAGCATTTAAATCCAGCCGATTTCTTATTGATTAAGTTTTTTTTTTGAAAATATTCAACTTATTTAACAATTAAATTTGTTTGATTTTTAGGAAACATAAACAAATTGTTTCAAATTAAAAAAAAAATTATTCTATATTTTAAGGACATAAAACAAACGCTAAATGATTCTCAAAAGGTTAGGTACAGGGTGGTCAGTGCACACTCCCAAGTGTAGTATTCCTTCCCAAGATCACCAGCCCCTCACTGAGGAAGAAACTAATCGTATCCTGCTGGTCATCAAAAGGGCTGAAAAGCTGGAACAGATGGAAATGACAAGAGTTGGGTGAGTGGGAGGTCGTTTATGAAAGTATCAAAAATTAATACCATTAAATATTTAACAAAAAATTCCCAACAACTTTTTCCATTAACATTCATTTTCTGGAAATTAATATCGAAAATTTGATCAGATTTCCTTTATCACCAATGTCCACTATGGCCTCATTAATAAACCCCAACAGCAACCTAGTGGAAAGGCTGGAGAAGTTGAAGATACAGTCGCAAGGAGATGGCCACTTGAGGTGTGGTTTGTGTGGAGACCGCTTCAGACTGCTTGGGGCATCCCCGAATCTCTGCCATGACTGTTCAAAGGTGGGTTGCTGGTGACATGTCTGTGTGGGTTTTTTCAATCCTGGAAATTTTTTTTCCAAAAAATGTATTCTTACAAAAAAACAAGCACAAAAAACTGTATACTTTTTTGATAATCATCAACTCAAAAACTGAAATACATTACACTGAACGTTAGTTACTTCAGTGACGTTGTGATACAACACACTATACTTTCCATTTTCTGTTTCGTATTTCATCAACATTCATTTTTTTCATCTCGTGCAGAATGTTTGCAACAAGTGTGGCATTGAGACATCGAACAGCAGAAAGAAGCTCATCTACCTGTGCAAGCTGTGCAGTGAGAAGAGGGAGGTAGGTGTCACCAAAAACGATTTCTATAATTTTTTTAATTCAAATTTCAAAAATTTTGAGGCTTGTTCTAACTTTAGGGGTTATTTTTTTTTTGTGTTTCCATTTTTCCATCTGTTTTTTCGTCTCTTTTATATTTTTAAATCTCATACTCTTGACCATATCAAAATTGTTGGTTGTCTCATAAGAAAGTTCATCCTTCCAGTTGTGGAGAAAGTCAGGGGCGTGGTTTTACAAGGGCATCCCACAACACCTCAAACCTTCCAGTCACTTCAAGCGTATCAAGGATGACAACAATAACAACTTCCACAATCTTTACAAAAACAAAAACAACAACAACAACAAAAAATTTATTTCTACTCAAAACACCTCATCGAACGAAAAAGCCACAAAAAGATCAGACTCCAGAACTCACGACACCACCACTACTACCACCACCAGCACCACCAGCTCCAACTTTAAGAATCGAGAGCGAAAGTTCAGCTGTTACACCACCAACCCTGCCGTCACCTCAGGCAACATCAACGACTTCTATTACGACCATTACAAGTACAGGCCGTCCTTTCTCATCAGCACCGCCTCCACCACCAGCCGTGATGTCGATGACGGTGGCAACGACGAGGAAGACATTGCTAAAAAGCCTGGTTTGTTGCTCCACGAGAGTGACAACGAACTTGACATTGTCAATCGCCTGCAAAACAACAGGAAAGCTATGCAGGAAAATAAAGACAATGACAACACCGCTAATACTAATACTAATACTTTGGTTAATAATAACGAAAATAACAATAATAAAAATAATAATAATGGTAATAATAATAACAATAAATATAATAATACTAATAACAATAACGGATGTAGAAAAAAAAGCGTCACTAATTGCGCCTCTGACTCACCACCCAAGAACTACCTTTCGTGGCTAGGGAGGAACAACAGCAAGGATCACGTGAATGAAAGGTAAAACGACCAAAATAATAATAATTAATAATAATAATAATAATAATAATAATAATAATAATAATAATAATAATAATAATAATAATAAATCCAATGTGAGAAGCTCCAAGGCAAGCAACTGAAGCGCCCAAATGATTCATAAAGTATCGTATTAATTACGAATATTTAAAATAATTTGTGGTCCAATTTTTTTATTTTATTTTTGTTACTTTTTATTATTATTTTGATTTTATTTTCTAGGGAGTCTATGTTCGGCCAGTACGCTCGAAACTCCAAAAGATTTTCGTCTGATGATGAGGAGGAAGACAACAACGTCGCCTATGGCAACGACGACTCTCTGAACATCGTCTGCAAGAAAGTCAGGCCTAAGGAGTCAGGTTCTGGAGGTGTGATGAGGAGTTGAGAATGAGGGTTGAATAAAAGGGGGAAGGAAAGGAGGGGGTTGAAAATAGAGGTAGAAAAGGAGGAGAAGAGGAATAAGAAGGAGGAGAGGAGAAGGAGGAGGAGGAGGAGGAAAAGGAGGAGAAGGAGGAGGAGGAGGAGGAGGAGGAGGAGGAGGAGGAAGAGGAGGAAGAGGAGGAATAGGAGGAGAAGGAGGAGGAGGAGGAGGAAGAGGAGGAGAAGGAGAAGGAGGAGGAGGAGGAGGAGGAGGAGGAGGAGGAGGAGGAGGAGGATAGGAGTAGGAGTAGGAGGAGGAGGAAGAGGAGGAGGAGGAGGAGGAGGAGGAGGAGGAGGAGGAGGAGGAGGAGGAGGAGGAGGAAGAGGAAGAAGAAGAGGAGGAGGAAAAGGAAGAAAAGGAGGAGGAGGAATGAGAAGGAGGAGAGGAGAAACGAAAAAAAAATGAGGAAGAGAAGTGAAAGAAGGAAGATGAGATGGAGAATAAAAAATCTTTTTCAAGGATGGTGCATTTTAATAATTTCATTTTTCAATTCTCTCACAAAAGTGCGAAGTTAAGTTTTCACTATCAGCTAGTTCTACACTTCAATTGCTTCGTAGCCAGGAGCTTGAATGCGCTGATAGCTGTTAGCAATTAGAGTCGTGGGATAATGACTGTTGTAATTGTTCTGATTGTTTTGTTGGACGTGGTACGGTGTGATAAATGCTTGCAATGTTGTATTTTTCCATATTTATTGGTGTTTGTTTTAGGTGATTGAGTTCGCTTAGTACGTGTGCATTACAACGCAATTCTTTGTAATTAAGGCTGAATCAACACGATGCATTCTTCTTTCTGCAGAAAGCGACACGTCCAGTTACGACATCAACCACTCCACCAACCAATCTCTCAACCGTTCCAGCGACTTGTCGACCAACCGCTCATTCACCCATTCGAGTGACCAGTCAACTTCGAGCGCTTCTATCAACCAACTCATCAACCACCCAAACAACCTTTCCGACGCCTCAATCAACCAGCTGAAAGCTCCCAGTCATAACAGCACATCTCACCACCATCACATCTACAAAGCTAAAAGTAGGTTTTCCAGTATATTCATTAGATTCAACAAAGTTAAAGTTAACTATAAACACTTTCAATATTAAAGTTTTTTGAAACCTGTTTGAAGTTATTTATCCACCAAATGTCCATTCGCTAATTTTTGAAAAAAACTTTATGATTTTGGAAAGAAACTAATGAATTGGAGTCATTCTATTTTCCAGTTGCTTTAATAAGCTTCACTGGAGCAACATTTGAAAACATTCATCCTCATACGCTATATAATCAGCGCAAATGTTTTTGAAGAGATAAGGTCCATCAATAAACTTTTTTCAAACTCCAGACTGATAAATAGTGCACGTTCCATTCAAAGAATTGCACCTGAGTGTGGCGAAGAATTTAAATTTGAGCATTTTTCTTTTTTTTTTTCTTTTTGAAAATCTTTCCGATCTGATTGTTTTTGTCAACAGAGGCTCCATTAAAAGTCCCTGATAAACAGGTGGCCTAGAACGGAGACTGGCGTCTTGTTGGGTGCCTTCGTGACGCAAGGTTGCGCGTTATTTCGAATACAAGACGAATCTGCATAAGACCTCGCTAGCGTTTCAAATATCACATCCTAATGGTCCTTGAAGTGAATGGTGCGCTGCTACATTAAGTCCTTCTATGCCTATTCATCATCCTCCGTTGCGAGAAAAAAAAATTCGGTTTTCAAAAAATTATAAAATTGGAAAAAAAATAAAGCTTTTTTTCTTGCTTTGATAATTAAATAGAAGCAATTTTGTTTTTATTTTCACTCCGTCAACTACAGACAAAAGCGCAGACCTGCTTCCTCTTCAAATACCAAGCAACTTCGTGTACGAGGAAGAGGGAAGCTCCGTGCCAGAAACTCGTTAGTTTCCTCCATTCTCATCTTTCCAGTAAACATTCACAAAACCTCTTTTATAGGTGCTCAAAAGCGCTTTCAATAGTTTTAGTTTTTGTTCCTAGATACTAGACATATATCCTAAACACTAGCACGATGTTCTTTTTTTTGACTTAACGCTTTTCAAAACTCAAATCTGATATTGGCCGCAAATCGAAACTTGGGCTTCACGCTTTAGAAAGCCGAGCACGCTTACCATTAGGTTCAAGTGACAAACGTTTTTTTATATATTTTATTATTTATATTATTTTTTATTAAATCTAGTCTGAACTTTGAAATAGTAAAAATTAAATAAACATTTTTGGTCAAATGAAAGAATAGTATAATTTAGCTTTGGATAATAAAATCGAACCATATGTTCTGTAATTTTGATCATTGTTCAAATTTGTTTTAAAGTTTCGGTGATAAAAACTGATTAAATTAAACTCCAAAATTAAAATGTCGACCCTTAATGCACTTCACTGCATTTTAATTAATCTAAAGTACATCTATCCGCATCAAAAAAGAAATCTAAACTTTTATGACAAAAAAAAAGGATGTGCGTGTTTTAATACAATAAAAAAAGTTTATTAATTTTTTGCTTACCACCTTAGCCGCCTCGTTGGGAGTTCTGGAGTTTTCAATCCAGTACGTTTTAAAGGAAAATCTTCTCCGATGTTTTGTTCATAGAGCCAAGGTTTTCGCCATTCATTACAAAAAAATATTTTATGTTTTTGTTAAAAAAAATTCAAAGTTTTTCCAATTTTTATCTAATCTTATCAAGACATTTGTAACGCGCCCCTTTAAAAAAATTAAATAAAATAATTTTGAGTTAATTTACTATTAAAAAATTATAAGGCTAAAAATATTTAATTTTTTAAAGTTATAAGCCTTTATCAAAAACTCAAATTAAGTTATAGTAATGGACATGTCGATTGTGAATCTTTTTCCCGTAGAATCTCCCAGCGATGGACAAAAGGGGTTTGTGTGACGCCTACGTCAGAACGCACTTGTTGCCAGGCAATTGCAAAGTAATCTTTTCATCCCTCCATCCTTCCATACACTCATCCATCCATCTTTCCATACACTCATCTATCCATCTTTCCATACACTCATCCATCCATTCATACATACATTCATTCATACACCCATCCATCCATACACCAATCCATCCATACACCCATCCATGCATCAATCCATTCATCCATCTATTCATGCATACAACCATCCATGCATCGATCTATCCATCCATGCAGGCGACGAAGAGGAGAACAAAGACGGTGGATGGCAGTAGAAATCCTGAGTGGAACGAGGTGCTTGAGTATCAGGGAGTGTTCGTTGAGGATCTGAAGAAGAAGGACATGAGGTGGGTGGAAGGAGGTTTGCTGGGGTAGATTGCTGGAAGAGAGAATGATAGATAGGTGGAAAGTAGGATATTAGGAGGTTATTAGAGTGGAAGGGTGTAAGTGTAGATCAAGATCAAGTGTAGTGTTATAGAATGGTTGGAACAATAGAGTGGCAGGTGAGTGGATGGTAGGATGGTAGAGGAGTGGATGGGAGGTATGATGGTAGAGGGGTGGATAGGAGGTAGGATGGTATAAGAGTGGATGAGAGGTAGGATGGTAGAGAAGTTGATGGAAGGTAGGGTGGTAGAGGAGTGAATGGGAGGTATGATTGTAGAGAAGTGGATGGGAGGTATGATGGTAGAGGGGTGGATAGGAGGTAGGGTGGTAGAAGGGTGGATAGGAGGTAGGATGGTAAAGGAGTGGATGGGAGGTATGATGGTAGAGAGGTGGATAGGAGGTAGGATGGTAAAGGAGTGGATGGGAGGTATGATGGTAGAGAGGTGGATAGGATGTAGGATGGTGAAGGAGTGGATGGGAGGTATGATGGTAGGTGGGTGGATAGGAGGTAGGATGGTAGAGGGGTGGATGGGAGGTAGGATGGCAGAGGAGTGAATGGAAGTAAGGATGGTAAAGGAGTGGAAAAAGAAACATGCTGAATACGTGAGTGGTGGAGAAGATGAGTGGTTCGTGGATCATAAAGGTGAGCAAAGGCATGAATATTCGATGGTATGCGGCTTGTTGGAACACTGGCGTGGTTGGAGCGCCTTCATGAAGGGGTGCCTGGCGCCTTTATGAACGGCTCACCACCACGCAGACTTTCCATCTTAGACGAAGACACCATCAGCGACAAGTTCATCGGTGGGTCCAAAACTTTGCAATTAAACTCTCCCAAACTTCATTGTTTCATGCTTCTTTACATTTTTAGTCGTAAAATGTTGGCTCTCTCATCGCTTTTATTTCTTCAGCTTCCCTTTCAACTCTTTTTTTCCACTTTTTTTCATTTTTTTTCTTCACCTCTCCTTCTACTTTTCCTCTTTTCTGTCCTTTTATCTCCCCAACCATCCCCCCACCACCACAGGGGAGACCATAGTAAACCTCCGTAACCTGACACCCGACGTTTGCAAGGAGTACAGCGTCTACCTGTCAGGACTGCAGGTTCCGAAACCCCCCAGTTGCTTGCCTTGAAAAACTTAGATTTTTTATAATATTTTAATATTTATTAAAAATAATATTATTTTTTAATTATTGTTGTTGTTATTGTTGTTTTTGTTGTTTTGTGGTTGTTGTTTTTCTAATTATGCTATTATTTTTTTGATGATTTTAACGGAGTTTCTCTTCACCATCATGAAAGGTTTCCATGCAAGCAACCACTCGCAGGTGTTGGGTGCAGGAGGGGATAGAAAGGGTGAAGTGGAGGAGGCCGGTAGGATATTGTTGGGAGTGATGTACGAAGAAGAGGCTGCTAAGCTGGTGGTCACTGTGCATCGGTTGGTGTGGTTGTTGTGGTGTAGTAGGTGTGACTGTTGTGGTGTAGTTTTGGTGTGGTAGTAGTTGTGATGTGGTGGGTTTTAGTGTGGTGTGGTTGGGGTGTGGTTGTCATAGTGGTTGTAATGGGACTATTGTGGTAGTGGTAATGGCTGTAGGGGTTATTGTTGTGAGTAATTATATAATTAATAAATCTTTTTTTTTATTACTCCATATAAATTGATTGATTGATCAATTCTTTTTCCAACCACTCCACAGGTGTGTCAACCTCCTCGCAATGGACTCCAACGGCTTTTCGGACCCTTACGTCAAAATGTACCTTTCCTTCATCATATAATCATCATCATCACCATCATCATCATCATCATCATCATCATCATCATCATCACCATCATCATCATCATCATCATCATCATCATCATCATCATCATCATCATCATCATCATCATCATCATCATCATCATCATCACCGCCACCACCCCCACCACCATCAGTTACCTCAAGCCTCCGAGAGACAGGAAGACCAAGAGGAAGACAAGAGTCAAAACAAAGACCCTCAACCCAGAATTCAACGAAGTAGGACATAATAATAATAATCATAATATTAATAATAATAATTATTATTATTATTTCTTCTTTTTTTTCCTTTTTTTATATGCAATTTATTTTCGTTTAGTTTTTTTTTATTTAAAATTTATTTTTTATTTTAAATTACTTTGATTTTTCCGTTTATTTTTTTGAAATTGTTATTATTATAATTGGTATCACTAAATTTTTTTTCATAATAATGATAATAATAATAATAATAATAATAATAATAATAATTATTATTATTATTATTATTATTATTATTATTATTATTATTATTATTATTATTATTATTATTATTATTATTATTATTCTATAGTTTTATTATCATTATCCTCTTCATGCACTAACTACTCCATTCACCATGGCAACACCAGGTGTTCTCGTACCGCTTGAAAGATGGCGAGTTGTCTTCTAAGAGTCTAGACGTGTCGGTATGGGACAAGGACATTGGCAGCAATGATTTCATTGGTCGGATGCTTTCGAGTTATTTATAGATTTCTATAAATAGTTTAGTAGTTAATATCAGAGTTTAATTATATTCATTGAAATATGTGGTTCATGCACTTTCGCTTTCAAGCCGTCATTGCACCGGCAGGCAAGGTGGTGTTGAACAAGGATTCGACAGGCTCGGAAGGGAAACACTGGATGGAGATGCTCAAAAAGCCCTCTCACGTACACACACAATGGCACGTGCTTAAGAAGCATTGAAGAGAAGGAGGAAGAGGAGGAGGAGGAGGAGGAGGAGAAGGAGGAGGAGGAGGAGGAGGAGGAGGAGGAGGAGGAGGAGGAGGAGGAGGAGGAGGAGGAGGAGGAGGAGGAGGAGGAGGAGGAGGAGGAGGAGGAGGAGGAGGAGGAGGAAGAGGAGGAGGAGGAGGAGGAGGAGGAGGAGGAGGAGGAGGAGGAGGAGGAGGAGGAGGAGGAGGAGGAGGAGGAGGAGGAGGAGGAGGAGGAGGAGGAGGAGGAGGAGGAGGAGGAAGAGGAGGAGGAGGAAGAAGAGGAGGAGGAGGAGGAGGAGAAGGAGGAGGAGGAGGAGGAGGAGGAAGAGGAGGAGGAGGAAGACAAGAAGAAAAAATGAGAAGAAATAGTATTGGAAGGATGAGGAGGAAAGAAGAGATGTGGCATAGTGGAAGAGAGAGAGTTTTTTTGGACTTTTGAAGCGATGGGAATGAATATTGAATTGGAACATGAGGTGAACGCGATGGGTAGAGTGGTTTTTTGTGGAGATGATCAGTTTATGTTTAGATTAATTTTTTTTTCAACTCTTTCAATCCAATATAATCCAATCAAAACATTTTTATAGCGCTGATTACACACCGTTCTAAAGCGCTCAATGGTCGTGAAAATCAGACCCATGTGATGTGAGGACGATTTCGTGGTAAGAGGCGTCGCAATAACGACTGTGAATAAGAATGAGTCACTCATTGTTTTTCGATGTTTTTCGCTTTCTTTTTCAATTTAATTTTCAACTTTTTCAAATGTTATTTCAAAAATGGCGATCAAAATCTACTATGAAGTTGTTAAACTCTCAAGTCAAGCTCTACATTATGGTGTTTATCGCAGTATTATTGTATACGACCTTTCAGACCTTCCCTCGTTGTGACTCAGTCTTAAGTCCAGCTCTCCACCACACCTCCCACTATTTTTGTCAAGATACTGAATAATTCAACTGCCAACGTTTAACCTTCACTGATACAACACCACATGACGCCACACCGTGTTATATTATTTTAGTTGGTTGTCATATGAGAGCCGTAATGTTTGAAATAATACTTTCACTTAGAAGTTCTTGTGATAGGACTGGATGTTGTTCGTGTATTCCACTCTTTTTTTCCATTTCAACCTTTTAACACCTACTACCAGTATTTTCATCCTAAGCCTTTCTCCTCGGGCTTGTTATATGTCACTTTTTTCAGATTTTTTGGTATATTAAAATGTAATTTTTTCAAGTAATTGTTATTTAATTGAGAAAATATGGTTTCAATAGTTTTACTTGAAGGACAGCTCTTTTGACTGTATGCTTACAATTCATCATGCTCCAGAAGGGATGGTAGAGTTTTTTTTCAGACACATAATAAACTATTTTTTCACTTATTTTTCCAAAATATTGAAATATATTTTGAACATTGATACAAATACAAATACAAAACACGAATATTATTATAGTGGCATTAACCCCGTAGAGTTTCGAGGCCACATATAGATATATTTTATACAGATATAAAATCCATATTATATTCTAAATATGACCTTATATTTTTAATAGTATTAGCTCTTGTAACATTTCACCGTTACAATCATACCGCCGACATTTCACTGCGTTGTAGATTATAAAATGTCAAATATAAATTTCACATAATAAAGATTATATTTCAAAAACAACCAAATGATTTGTCAGAAGTCTATAAATACAAATATGGTTACAAACACACATACAATTACGATTAAAACTCTCAAAACTCTGCCGTTTAAGCAGTTCATAGCGCCCTTGAACAGTGTTTAATCAGCGCTATACAAAAGATTGGATTAGATTAGCTTAGATTAGTTCGTAACGGAAAGCTTTTGAGCAGCAGAAAATCATATCCATAAATTTTTTTCGATTAGATTGGATTATAGAAAAAATAAAATTTGTACATATAAAAATACAGTGTCAGCGTAAGAGTGGACTAGCAAACGGAGTCGTGAAGGTCAGCAGACGTGTCTGAGAGCATCAATGCGGTCACGGATTTTCTGGTTCGGGAAGAATTCCAAAGCGCTGTAAAGGTCCCTCCGTGTGACAGGGCTCATGTCAAAGTTCTTGAGGCCCGGCAATAAAGAGATTATCCAGGGACGGTAGTTCTGAGGGTATGGTGGGAGATGTATCCATGGATGGACGCGAATGTGAAGAATGGATAGAATGGGTGGGATTTGAAGGAGTAATGGATGAAAAGAGTTATGGTTTAATTTAAAAATAAAATACGTTGATGTTGGAAACTTAATTTTCAAGTTTATTATTAAAATAATTTTCCAAAAAAAGAAGTAAGAAAAAAATATTTTTCTATAAAAATTCTCCACTTTGCTGCTCTCGATAGGGTTCCCATGGAGGGCTAATTTGATAAGGTATGGACAGTCAGCCAATTTTTCTATGTTTTCCATATTTGATATTTTATTGCCTTGCATGTGAAGGATTTGGAGCTTAGGAAAACTGCCGAATTCCTTCAGTGTTGTATTTATAATAAAGTTAAGAATCTTTCCAATACAATTTCAAATTACTTGTCGAAATGTTTATTATTTTTTCTATTTACTTTGGTTTTGTATAATAATTCAGCTAGCAATTATCATACATCAGCGAAACTAGTAATTTGGTTGGAAGAGAGGTCTATCCAGGTGATGGCTGCAGTGTCGATTATCACGGCTGAGAGGATTTTGTGGATGTTATCGATGTTGCTGATGAGATTGTTGTTTAGCTTGACAATGTCACACATGCATTTTTTATTGGTCGACTTTTCTTTGGTGTTTCTTGCATTTTGTTGAGGCAGTTCTGATGTATCAAATGGTGGTTTTCTTATGTAATTTTTCATTTTTATTTTTTTACGTAGACAAAATCTCACCGCTCACCATCTAAGCTTTCCAATTTGAAAAACGAGAAATCAAGTTGTTTATGGCGTGAGTTTTGGTAACTGAACTTCGCTCTATTAGATCTATATCTCTTTTGCATTATGAGTTTTTAAACCGAAAAATTGAAAAAACCTTTCACCATCTGACTTGAATAAAGTTTCACTCTTTTTCTTCAAAAATTATATTTATTTTTATGAATTTAGGTTGTTTGGTTTCTATGGCATCGGTTTTCGACGAACTTTAAAGTTGAGACTATTAACTAAAGTGAAAAAGCTCAGTTCTCAAAATAACTGTTGTTTTATTATTTTACTAACTCAATTTAATTTTTGAAATTGAAACTAATAATGAAAAAAATTCAGTTATTTTCATTATTAAATTTTTTATAAGTTTGTTCCATTCAATTATTGTTTCTGCATTTATTCAGTAAAAAATTGATAACTGCAATCGGTCATTCTTAAAAGTTACCAATGATCCGTGTCAAGTTTTTCTTTGATTTTTTTTTCATTTAATAAAGACAACGGACTCTTAAGATTTCAAGATGGTGCTAAGATCACTGAAATCAATATTTTAAATAAAAAAACAATATTCATTGGGTGAAAAGTATTGTGTGAAATTTATAATAAAAATTTTTAGAGTTCTTCTTTTAGTTAAAATTACCAATTTTGAAAAGAGCAAACAGTTGTTTTGTGTATTAATGCTGATGGCTTTCTTTCCACATTGTTCTTCTATCTAACCTAATCAAATTATTCATATTGCGCTGATCCACCCTGTTAAAAGCACTCTGTTCAACGCTTCAACCTTATCATATCCAATCAAATTGTTTGTTTAGCGCTGATGATGTTCAAGATCGCTCTGCTACAAACTGCTCAAACAACAAAATTTCAAAAGCTTTACAAAAAAATCATAAAAAAGATAGAGATTCTAATTGGGATGAAGAAAATTCCATGAAAAAGGGTAACAGTAGGAAAAACCATGCAATCATACTAAATTGTGCTATGTTTTATCCGTAGATAAACAGCAAATTAGGCTAGTGATCATGTTACTAGTTATTAGTTGACAAAGTATGTTAATAGTACAAAAAGAATGGTTCTTGGAGTTTGGAAGGGTTGAATGCATTTTTGGAATATTGAGGATTTTTTGAGTATGGTATAATTGTTTTTGAAAATAAATCCGATGTCGTTTCAATCTTGATTAAATCAAATGGAACTTTTTTCTAAAAAAAGTCTAGACATAAGATTTTGGAACATTCAATAAATAAATAAATAATTAATAAAACGAATGCTTTTTAGCTGTATGATAAAAAACTGATGATAAAATCAAATGAAACTTTTTTTTAAACTTTTTGAGTAATTAATGCATTGTTTTTTTTGAGTTCGTAAAATACCAGAAATAATTTTTTTCAAATTGAGCACCCCAATCGGATCGTAACAAAAAAAGAATGTTATGAAAGTGTTTAAATTGTATAATTTTTTATTTTCTTAGCATTAACATTCAAAATTTTGTGGAATAACTTTAGTTTTATGATGTTTGCATATTGTATAAAATTTTTCAAAAATAAATCATTTCTTTTGTTTCTACTTTTTATTTCATTTATCTACTTCTTTTTCAGTATCTCAAGAATGGTTTGATTTTTTTTATATTGACTTTTCAAACGATTTTCAGTAATTTCATAAATCTCATCAATGGGTCACTCTGAAGATAAGGTGTTCAATTTGTACTCACTTTTATTTCAGAAGTATTCTAGTCACAGCAAATTAGAATCTACCAAGCCTATACCTCAAGTGCATCAAATTGACTGGGCAGTTGATAAAAAAGATTCAAATAGAAGTGAAACTTGTCGGAATTCTATGCAAGGTCTCCATTTGATCACTGATGATCGAGGTAGAAAACCATTTTCATTCAATTCTGGTTGTGAACAATGATTCATCTTTATACCTTCAAATTTTTCCATAACCATTAAACCATTTTAAGCTATTTTTCTAGTCTTTCACTTCTTCACAGGTCATACTTGTCCACGTTCAGCAGTCTTAGCAAACCAGTGTTGTCCCCGCTCCTTCAAACTCCATTCTTGCAGAACTTGCCATGAAAACCACTGCTGTGCTGTCTTTGAGTACTGCATTTCTTGTTGTCTTGCCCCTGACAATGTGTGTAAAAAATATTCTAATTCATCTTCATATTGAAAGCTAGAGAATATGTTCAATTATACATGTGTATCCGATACTACATTGGATCATTCTACCACACAATGAGTCACATCATCCCTTCATAAACCTCAACAGAGACTGAGGCTTCGCAAGACCTTCCTTCGAAACATGCGTGTCTTTCCATACCTCTTCTCCTCTGTCCAAGATGTCTTTGAACTGTGCCTTTCCATCTGCAGAACTTCTTCTCAGGTGCTCTTTCGTTATCAAATCATTAATTTGATGCATACAAAACTATTAAACGCATCTTGAAATGCTTTACTTTTTTATTTGGTGTTGTCTATGATTGTTAATAAGAAACATATTTAATAAAACCATCATTCCAACGAGATTAATTTTTCTCGTTTTCATCTAATCTAATCTAATCATTTTTATAGCGCTGATCCCACACTGTTCAAAGGCGCTCTGCTACGAACTGTTTATACAAACAAACTTTTAAGAGATACTAGAAGATAATATCAGTCCATCAACATTCTACCCCACCTTCCACTTCACCCAACTTCACTTTACCTCGTGTCACCCTACTTCACTGTTTCCTTCTTCGCCTTGACCTCACTCCATGCCACCATCTTTAGAGCGTGCACCACGAGAACACGTACAGAGATTCCAACGCGAAGTACTGCTATGGAGACGATGTTCCCAGTATGAAGATACGAAAGGAAGGATAGTTCTGATGAGACCTTTTCGGTTGAAAAGTTTTTTAATGTTGATTAAAAAATATAAAAATCATACTAAAAAGGTTAAAAGTAAATAAATAAAAAACAATAAAATATTTTTTAAAAGAATAAAAATACGTACAAGTACTACTGCATGTTAGAAGATAATTTTTTAAAACGGGCTACTCTGGTTGTCAAGTTCAACATCTGATTCACACGGGCACCTGAATTGCATTTTCACCCTTGTACTTGTCCAGTGTATTTTTGGTATTAAAATGTCACTCAGACCTTGAGTCGATTGTAAATGACCATTTTTGTTCAAAACCTCATTCTTGCGCGCGTTTTTGCTTTTTTTGCTGTCATATTTTGATCTATTTATCATTTAAAGGATAAGGTATTTTTTTTTAATAAAAATCATGTTTTTAAACCATATTTACAAACAAAACTTCAAACGCGAAATCATAAAAACAGTCTTGGTAACAATTTGGAAAAATATAAACCTAGAAACTTCAAGTTGTATCAAATCTTTCATCCCAAGAAGTCTCACCGTTCGGAACGTACCAACCAAACATCAATGTTTACACTTTATTTTTATTTATATAATCTTTGTATTTTTGCATACAATCCATACATTCCAATCAATGCATTTTAATTGATGCATTCCAATCAATGCATTCCAATCCATGCATTCCAATCAATGCACTCCAATCAATGCATTCCAATCCATGCATTCCAATCCATGCATTCCAATACGTGCATTCCGATCCATGCATTCCAATCCGTGCATTCCGATCCATGCAACCCAGTCCAATCCACGAATCTCAAGTCTCAATGTAGTCTAGGTCTTCAGGAATTTCAAACTGCTTGTTGATCATGTCCTCCTCGCAATTGAACTTCGACTTCATCCAGCTTTTGAACGAAAACAAATTATCTGAAAAATTTATTATTTTATTTTTAATTTTAATTATAAAACGCCAAAATAAGCAACTGAAGCGCCCAACTCGTAAGCTTTTGCACATAAAATATAACGTATTTAACTAATGAAAGCGTCCCTATTTTAACTTTGGTTTGAAATTTACCCTAATATATATATTTATTATGAGTATTATTATTATTATTATTATTATTATTGTTATTAAATATTTAAATACGAATAAATGAATATTTTTTCCATTTGAAAGCCTCATTCAACGGCATTTTCACAGCCATTATTGCACCCTCACTTCGTTTTAGTCCATTTAACTGATTTGCGCTTCAGTTGCTTTAAAGCCTTGGCGCTTCAAAAATTAGATTAAAAATTATTTTTTTTTTTTTCGTTCTTCGCCACAAACACCCACGAACCGGTCCATCGGTTGACGTCCTGTTGTGTTTGCTTGCACTCCTCCTTCAGCTGCTTGAAGATAGCTGGATCACAGTCTCTGTACTTCGTCACCTGTGGTCGTTGTTGAATGTTCAGGTGGTCTTGAATCCCTGATGCGCTGAAGCCACTTTTTTGAGGCATTAATTTTTTTAAATAAAAATATATTTTATTTTAAAAACGCTATGAAAAGCGAGGTTTGAGGTTAGGGTATTAAAAGATGTTAGTGGTGGTTCCGCTGTTTCC
The DNA here is from genome assembly GCA_947562095.1 of Branchellion lobata. Lineage (NCBI taxonomy): Eukaryota > Metazoa > Annelida > Clitellata > Hirudinida > Piscicolidae > Branchellion > Branchellion lobata. The sequence goes on along the minus strand of OX387254.1, from coordinate 8,119,164 downwards.
TAGAAGCAGCGGTGTTACGAGCAGTCAATGCATCGAATTATATGTCATGACGTCATAAGGTGGTATATAAAAAATTTTCCTACTTCCTCTGTAAGTCTTTTTTGTTCACTCTCCAACTCCTTCAACTTGTTCATAATGGCTTCTCTTTCCTCCTATTGAGAAAAAGAAAGCTACACGCTGGAAGCAATTAACTGGAAGAATGCGCAATATTTTAAAGAACAACCGGCTATTTGAATAGCATTTTCAGCAGATTATTAGTTCAAAGTTGACATCATCTCATACAGCGGCAGTTGAGATTAGTGCATTAGTGAACCAAACTCACAGAAGCCTCCTTTCCCTTGGACTCCTTATTCACTGCCTCTTCCATCACTTCCACTTTTGACTTCATCTCTGCCACCTTCCCCTCCAAATCTGCCACCTTGCTTTTTCTCTGTGTATTTTTTTATACTTTTTACTTTTAAAAAATCAAATCAGATATTTTTTGATATTGTAGAGAATCAATTATTGCAAAAAAAATTGATGTTTGATATTATATTTAACTACATTTTGGCCAGCTTTACTGGGAAATGCCCAAAAGTAAACTGAGGTTCCAATTTTATCAGTGTCTACCATTCCATCATCCACTAAACTTTGAAGAATCTCCTGAAGTTGAAAGATGAAAAGATTAAAGATAAGTTGTGAATTTAAAATAGAATATTCTTCATTACAATGCCCCAGAAATTTTCATGCAAGATAAATTAAGAAATAGAAAAAGAGGTCTTGTTTTTAGTCAATTAAATCAACTCCAAACAAAACGCTTTTTGAATTTTTTTAAAACGTATTTGAATGCTTTGATTAGATCAGATTAGATAAAGCAAATGCTGGAAATGTTACAAAACATGGCGAATAATCAAAATAAGTTTGAATTGCATTTGTGACTGTGATGGTGACCTTAACAGACATAGAGGTGATTCCCTTTTCCTTTTGACATTGGCGTTCCAATTCTTTTAATTGAAAAAAATCTTTCTGTTTTGGTGAGAAAAACATAATTTTTGAAATGTTTCAAAAACTTGTTAGAATTCAATTACTTTTTCGAAGAAAAAATCCATCATTCGCGACCTTTTTTCATCAGCGCTCAACCCTTTCTTTTTTGACTTGAGATAATTTTTATTCAAATGAATTCACATACATAGTTTCAATGCAGTTAGAACAAAAAGCTTGAAATTAACTCACCATTTTTAAAACGTTATAATAAAAAACATTCAATGCTTAATTGAAAAACAGTTTCCTTATGAAACAATTTTTACCAGTCATATGAAGCAAAATTAACTTCGACAGATAAAACAGATTGAACTTAGCGCACTTTAAAAAGTGAAACTACGTAAAAATTAAACTCATCAATTTACTTTTTGCAATATTCGACAACTTTTTTTCAAGTTTTGCTACATTCAACTTTTTATAAATGTTGAAATTGTTTTCAAATTTTCAAATATTTTTTGAAAATCTTTATTAAATCAAAGTTAATCTAATCTAATTAAAGCCTTTTTAAACTGCTCATCAAGAACGCTCTGCTAAAAACTGTTTAAACAAAAGATTGTTGAAAACTTCACGAAGAAAACGTAGAAAGTAGCGGTGAAATCTAGACAAATGCTGGAAACTTGTCTGCGTCTGTGGTACAATGGTTAGCCTTTCCGTTGTGAAGCGTGAAAGGCTAAGTTCGGGTTTGAGTTTGAAAGGTGATAACTCAAGTGAAAAACTGACGCCATGTTAGAAGGACTCAGTCACATATTGGCCCACAACGAGTGAAACATTTCCCCTAGAAGCGCCTTTGAACAAATTAATAAAAAACGCTTTAGAATGCTTGAATAGATTAAACTAAATTAGATTAGATAAGATTAGATGAGATCAACTTAGAAATGTTGCAGAACAGTTCACAGACACTTTTTTTCTCCAAAATTAAATAAAGATTCATGATAATACATCTTTAGGCGACGGTCAGTTATAAACGAATGGAGCAAACTTTATTATTATGAGGAATATCAGAGAAAAAATGTTAATAAAAAACGTTGAATAAACTTTCACTGTTAAGAAGTGAGAAGACAAATTGGAACGATCTTTCTTGGTAATAGAAGTAAATCGTTTTGGTGCTGTGCGTTTGTCTCAGCATATTATAAAATGTTGTACAGGTTAAGGTTTACTGGTGAAAACAGGCGTGCATCAAAAGATAGGGTTATTATTTTAGGATTGTTATGGGCAAGATAGTTAAACCTTCATAGTTTATTAAACATATTGAGGTCGTAAAATTATCAGCAAGAGAAGAATGAAGTTGTAACAACTTTTTATTTTTTATTTTTTTCTTCGAATCAAAATTTACATACAAGCTTTAAAAATGTGAAAAGTTTTTTTGTGAACGAAAGAAGTTGAAAATAACAACAAAAATTCTCAGAAAGTATTAATAAAATATTTTTTTTTAGCGTTTCATTGAATTTAAAAAAAAAGCAACCAATCAAACAATTGAACATACGAACGCCAATAGGAGAATTTTCAGTGTCATCACAGCGTGCAGCGTGTGTCCAGGACATCAGTTCGGAGGCCTGGAATACCTGGAAGGCTGGGAGCCTAGGAGTCTCATGAAATATTAAATTTAAAAAGGCAATTCAAAGAAAAGTTAAAAAAGTTCTGCTTAGTACGCTTTTATAGTCTTCATTTTATCGAATCTGGACAAACGCTCAAAATTCACAAAGCAAAGTGGCCTCAAAAGTCTACGGGGCTAATGCCACTATAATCATAGTCGTATTTTCGTTGTATTGTTATATGTATATATATAGTCTCTGCACTGGTTGAAATAGAGGGAACAAAATTTTTTAACCTACAAAAGTGAAAGAAAAGTCATGTGAATTTCCTAAAATGAGAAATTTCAACGCCGTCTGAGTATTCGTTGCAAAAATATAATTGATAATTATTGTTAAAAATTTCAAAAAATTATTCATTCCAATTACCATATAATTAAAAAAAAAGTAAATATTAATAATCATAAAAATAAAAAATATTAAATTATAATAATGTAGTAATAATATTTTGCAAAAAACCCATTTTGAGTGAAGGAAAAATGGATGATGGAATGAGAACGAAAAAAAAGTCTACTCGGAAAACTATAGCAGAAAAACAATTCTGAAGAAACACGCTGGAAACAAAATAAGAAGAAAAGATTATAACGCAGCTAGACAGGGAAAGACGCTTTTTTTTAAATTCGAATCAACAACACCAACATGAATAACAATACTTTCGCAATAACAAAGTTCACCGTAAAACATAAGCTTTAATGCATAGCACGTCTACAGCCACGTTAGCACCCAAGTCTACAGTAAACAGTGGAATAATACTGGCTTTTCAAGGCCTGCCTTACAAGATATGCAACTCCTTCAGCATTATCGCAACTCTGTATTTTATTTTCTTAATCAATTTTTCCAATGATTTTTTATAAATTGTTTTTTTATATTATTTAAAAATTACATGTGGTTAAGCGAGTAGTTGTTTATGGCAATCACGTATGCTACCTCAAAAACATCATGTTTTTGATGTATCGAGGTCCTTTTGACAGCGGGTCTCTATTGCCCTCTGAGGCACAATGGCCGTGTTGTTTCATTACGATAGCATTCTCGACTAAGTTATATTTGTGTGACAGGCGTAACCGAATGCATTATTACGAGTTCTCCGCTGCACAATGCCTCTCTCGACCCTCTCTGAAGATTGGTTGCTATGGTACCGACAATTCCGCATCCATAGGTGCTTGAACCTGCCTGTTTTCATGTTGTTCCCATTCCAGTGTGACGTATGACCTCATTTCCCGTCACTCTTTTCCCCCCCGCACTTCGGCCCTCAAATAGGCCGATGACGTTTCAACTCCTTGTGTGCTTCAGCGTCTGCTTTCCAGCTCATTACGATGCGAGGTGTACTCGCTTATCGATCAGCATATATAATCGATCAGTCGTAGTAGAAATCTATTTGAAAAACATTGTAGGGTGATGCTTATAGTATGGTGGCGAGGAACATATTTTATGAAAACTTTCGAAAAACAAAAGTACAAAAAGTTTAAAAAATCTTTTTGTATCTTTGATGATCTGATTTCTAATACTTCTGGCACCTCAGTCGCTTGCCTTGATGCTTTTTAGAAATTGGATTTATTATTTTTGTTGTTATTAGTATTATTAGTATTATTATTATTATTATTATTATTATTAGTAGTAGTAGTAGTAGTAGTAGTAGTAGTAGTAGTAGTAGTATTATTATTAGTATTATTAGTAGTATTATTATTAAAAAACATAAATAATATACCAATACAAGCGAAACAACCAACAGTGGTTGACTGAATTATTTCAGAATCATTATTCATTTCGAAAACTTCTTTTCTGCCACAAGCATCATCAAAGTGTGAAAGGCCATATATATTCTCATGAATCCATTCGCACAGAGCTTTGCATTTGCCTTAAGATCTGACTCCAAACTCCCAGTTAATATTGTATATGAGATGTGTCAAAACACATATCCAGTGTTTTCAATTGTTTTTATGTGTATGACGTTACCCATGTTGCTTTAAAGATCTGCTCGCTACGTCACACATTTTTATATTCATTCCTCTAGTTGTACTTTTTATGTTATCTTTACTCTTTGGTTGGGTCCATTTGCCTCGGCTTTATCTCTTATTTTTTTTATTATCAGAAAACTTCTATTTTGTGGACACCGCAGGAATCCGAATGGTTAGAAGAAAAAAAATTTTCAACGAAAAAAAAACTCAAATGTTCTATGTTAAGTGCTCTTTTTTAAATCGGTTCCAACAATTCAATTATTCCCAGCACCTGACTGGATTTGTTTCGATGAGAGTATAGGCGAAAAAAACAAATAATTTATTTTTTTAATGTTTTAGTTATTTATACGATAATAATAATAATAATATAAATAATAATAATAATAATAATAATAATAATAATAATAATAATAATAATAATAATAATAATAATAATAATAATAATAATAATAATAATAATAATAATAATAATAATAATAATAATATAATAATAATAATAATAATAATAATAATAATAATAATAATAATAATAATAATAATAATAATAATAATAATAATAATAATAATAATAATAATAATAATAATAATAATAATAATAATAATAATAATAATAATAATAATAATAATAATAATAATAATAATAATAATAATAATAATAATAATAATAATAATAATAATAATAATAATAATAATAACAATAATAATACATTTAGAGTAGCCTCGAAATCCCACGGAGCTAATGGCCCTATAAGAACATTCGAATTCCATTTTGTATTGAATAACCCACAAATTATTTTTCAGTTGTGATCGAATAGAGTCATTAAAAAAGCTGTAAAACCACAAAAATGGAATTAACGACGAATATTCCTGGTTTCAAAAAGTCGGTTAAAGTCTGCGCCTGAAACGTGAGGTTCAGGGTTCGATTCCAGGCTACGCTCAAGTTTGAGTTGTAAAAAGCGGTAGCTCAAGTAAAGAACAGACGCCGTGCCAAAGTGACTTAGTGGCCCAAAGCGAGTGGAACCGTTTCCATGGGGGCGCCTTTGGACAAAGTGCTAAAGAAGCGCCATAATGCTAATGAAAAGAGAAAATCTTTGGTGTGAAATGAATAAACAAAAAGATCCAAACATCTTTGATAATTCGACTAAAGCTCAGAAACTTGTCTTTTTGGCGTTGATTGGTGCACATTTTATTACAGGTACACAGACGCACCGCTATCACAAGCCAACCTTCTTAGTTACATTCTTATGAAAATCTTCAATGTGCAAATTAGCTAAGAGAAAGTTCTTATCGAATAATCTAGATTCTTTTTATACTTTATTTATGAGGCTAGAATTTGAATTTTGAAACTGAACTCCATAGGTGCCAACGCTAATTTTAGCACATGCAAATTTAGAAATAACAAAAGAATGTTTACTAGAGCTTGCGAAATTAAGATTTATTGACACAATAACAAAATACCTTATCTACACCTATTGTTATAAAGGTGACCCTGTGATTATTAACAAGTACTCTATAGTAATATTCATGAGGACCGTAGGTGAGACAAAATTGTTTTTCAAATAGAGAAATGAGGTCAAATTGCAATATCGAAAACAGTTATGAACTAAGTAGGGACTTTTCATAATATTGATTAAAGTGTATCTTTAGAAAGTATTTTTCTGTGATTATTAAGTTAAATTAATTTGTTTTGATATGATTTTCGTGTACGTGATTGGTCAAAGCGAGCAGCTACTCAATATTTAAATGTTTTCTAAGAAAACCAGTTAAAACAGCCAGCAACTGAGATAAGTTGGAATATTTTTCTACACCCAACTCAAAATGAAAATTCAATGAAAACGGTGAAAGAAATGAGTATAATGACGCAATGATACATCAAATTTGCCACAAACGCACCATCCACGTATGAATATTTTCTCATGCATATTCATGAGCATTGCTGTTGTGTGCTATATAAAGAATTTCTAGAACGTAGTTCTTACTTGGTTTGGATGGTCTGGAAGTTATTGTGTGTGGTTCTACTTTGTAGTTGAATAATCGAAACTAAAATGAAATAAAACATAGTGAAGGGGTTATAATTTGTGTGTGTGTCAGTTTAATTCAATACTCTTAACAACCGGTCTGTTTTAATTTCAATCGGCGAAGCTACCAAGCTTTCGAAAGAAGTCTGGAAGTTTGAGCGATTATGCGAAAGTTAGAAAAAAGTTAAAGAAATACTCGACATCTACGGGAGACAGAAGTTATCTGCGCTTCGAAAGATATTTCATTCCTGATTTCTTTTCCGAACGTTCGCAAGGTAGGCTCGAACTGTCATGTCAGCATTGTCTTTGTTTGATTTTTTAAATTTTTATCTTGGTTTTTTTGTCCAAACTGTATTCAAAATTCAAAATTGTTCAATAATGAGCTATTTACAGCTTTTGCTGCTCAAATTTAATTTTTTGAATATTTTTTATTTAGAATTGGTAGCGTTGAAAATGACGGAATCAGTTACTCAGAGAAAGAAAAGATCTTTTGGGTACAAGATCAAGAAGTTTGCTGGTTAGTGAATGTTGAAACTGTTTCTTTCAATAACAATGAAAACTGCCAAACAAAAAATAAATCTCCATTAATAATTTTCAGTTGAACAGACATTTTTTAAATATTTTCTTGAAAACAATCGTTTTTTTATATTTTGAAATATATATTAATCCCAATAAATTTCATTCAGCTAAGACTATTCCCTCAAATATATGATTATTTTACATATTATTGAACCGTTGCATTGTTTATCGACCTTCACCATATTCTTCAAAAGGACCAAAATAATTTTCAACCTTTACTATGTCAACACCGTTCCTACAAACATTAAACTATTCATGCAACCACCATCTTCATGACCCCCTTGTAACCATGACCACCATTGCCGTGCAGACATCTACAAGGCAACTGATGAGTATTTGGGTGAAGGTTCATGTGGTACAGTCCGGACCTTCCTCAATGTTGAGAAGAACAAGGAGTTTGCTGTCAAGGTAACCATTCTTGTTTGTTTTCTTTTTCATTGTCTCTGTCATAACCTTTGTCATATCTTTAGTTGTCTTTGCTATACGGATTGTCATCTTGTTTATTGTTACTGAGTCAAATAATTGGCAAGGTCTTTTGTAGAAGAGCCTTCACCTTTTATTCGGTTCAGCTGTCGTAGACACACACACATGCATACACACACACACACACACACACACACACACAAACAGATAGTTGAGAATTCATGCAAGCGAGTGCGCAAGAAGGTGTTGAAGGAGATAGAGATCTTGCACCACTGCAAGGGCCATCCCAACATCACGCAACTCCACGAGTTCTATGAGGAGGACCAAAAGTGGGTGGGGGAGGGATGGTGTCAATGGAGAAGGGAGGGGTGGAGGTGATGATGGAGAGAGAAAAAGATGGAAAAGGGGAAGGGGAGGTCAAATGGTGGAGAATTTTTATTTTTAATTCATTATTTATCCATTCATGCCATCAAGATATTAAACTGATTATCCTTCCAATTAGAATGATCGCATATCCCATATGATTACGTTTTTCCCACATCCAAATGACGAACGATTCCATTGCTCATCAGCACCAATGGCAACATCACCATCACACCAACAATAGGTTCTACCTGGTGTTTGAGAAGATGGCCGGCTTGACGTTGTTGGACTGGATGGAGAGGCATGGTGGTTGGATGTGTGAGGAGGAGGTGTCTGAAGTGGCTCGTGGCCTGGCGACGGCTCTTGACTTCCTACACCACAAGGGTGTTGCCCATCGGGACCTGAAGCTTGAGAACATCCTGTGCACCTCCCTCGATCACATCCACCCCATCAAGGTGTGCGACTTTGACCTAAGCACTGACTTTGGCAGCAATGGTGGTGATGCCGTTAGCAGCAGTTTGGGTTATGGCTCTGGCAGTGAGGTTCCCGCCGCCATGGATCACTTCAACCTCAATGACCTGGCTTCTGCTGTAAGTGCTTACTGCTATTGTTTGTCTCACTGACCACCTTTCTCACCTCTCCTTCTTTCCACACTTACCATCAACCACATTCACAAACTACCATCAAGTGCCTACTATCACCACATATCACCGCACCAACCATCAACCATTGTCACCATCAAGCACTACAACCCCTGACCACCCACACCGCCACCAAACAGGTGGGTTCGGCAGACTACATGGCTCCGGAGGTGGTGAGGGTGTGGCTCAACGAGGAATCCCACTACTCTGAACAGTGTGACATCTGGAGTCTCGGCGTCGTGCTGTGAGTCCCTTCCCTCACTAATCAACTAACAAACGTTTGTGCAGCACCGAGGCCACAACGTTCAAGAGCGCCACGTTTTCACCTTTGCTATCCTCTTCATCTTCTCTATCGTTCTCCATCATTTTTTTATCCATCTTTCCATCTTTCATGTCATCTTATTTTGCCTTATCCATCGTCCTTCTGATCTTTATTCACCGTTTCATAAATTTTATCTCGTATCATACGTACGGTTCTCACTATTTAATATATATATATATATATGTATATATATATATTTATTTATTTATTTATCTTGATGCACCTCAGGTACATCCTCTTGTGTGGTTACAAGCCCTTCGGAGGAACCCGGTCAAAGCTCTGTTGCTGCTCGTCCACTCAAACCACACTCCAGTGCGAGTACTGCAAGGTTGTTGCTGCAGTTGTACAGTTGTTTTGTTGCCCTTAAATTTTGTTTGTATGTTGTTGTTGTTCTTGTATTTTGCTTTTTGTGTGTGGCTTCTTGTGTTTTTGTGTTTTGTTGTGTGTAGATTCATTACACGCAAAAATACGCACACACACACAGGAAGAGCATTTCGAGCAGATAAAGGAGGCAGTGGTGGAGATGGATGGCTCCATGTGGGATGATGTTTCGGAAGGGGCCAAGGACCTCATCTCTCAACTCCTTGTCAAGGATCCTGCTAAGAGGTGGGTGGATGGATGGTTGGATAAATGAATGGATGGATGTATGGATGCATGGATGAATGAATGGATAAATAAATGGATTGATTAAAGATCAAGATGTTGAACCCATGAAAGTGGCGTGTCAGTATTGACCGGTTTTTGCACACGCGTACGCAAACACACACAAACACATGCACGTACACACACAGGCTGACAGCGTCTCAAGTGCTGAATCACCCATGGGTGCATGATGCTGGGGTCTTCACCCACACCAAGTCCCTGCCTATTCCTTGCCATCCGATGTGAGCTTTGTGGCAAGATCTATGGTGTTTGTCGATGAAGTCATGAAACATCAAAGAATCATCAATTACGCAAATACACACACATTCATACGCAGACACACACACATATGCACACGCACACACACATGCACGCACACACATACGCACACACACGCACAAACACACATACGCACACGTACACACAGACACAAGCTCCATCGGTCGAGTGAGGTAGATGGTCATTGGGCCAAAGAATCGGCTAAGTTTTTGAACAACAGCAATGAAGACGACGACGACAACAACAGCAACACCCTGGTGGAAGATTCTCTTTGCAACACCCTCGCTGATCGCATCTTTTCTCTCGAGTTGGAGGAGGATGCAGAACAGACAGGGGAGGGCAGGAGTTTGGAGGCCACCGTGCTGGAAGTTGACAAAGCCACTGTCGATGGTGCTCTTGATGATGCTGACGTTGCTGGAAGTTCAAAGAATGAGGAGGGTGAGAGCAAGACAGGGCAGGAGGAAAAGGAGGAAGCTGGAAAAGTAGTAGTTGTCATTGAGGAAGTGAAGACGCTCATCAATGAGGCAACTGTGGTGGATGTGGTCGATGCAGCTGGTGTGGTGAATGTGGTAGCTGTGGTTGATGAGATGGATGAGGTGGATAATGCCAATGTGGCTGATAAAGTGGCTGATGGCAAGGAGAAGTTGTTGATGTTCGGGAGTTGCGACAGTGGCAATGGCAGTGGCATCAGTCTAGTGGGCAGTCCCTGCATCCTGGCTCAACACAACGCCACCAACCATGCCAACAACCCTCTTTGCAACCTTGACAGCAACCATGGCGACACCCTCTCATGCAACACCAACCTCGTCGATAATGAGGCGACCATTGAGGGGGAGGGAAGGGCAAGGGTGCAAGGGGGGCCTTTGGAGGGGCTGGTCGGCAACGCTGAAGGGTGCAAGCTGCTTGAAGACAAGGCTAACAAGGTGTCATTTAAGGAGAACAAGACCACTTTCAACAAACATGAGGGACCTCTCTACAAAGACTCCCACTACAACAACGGCACCACTCACGCCAACAATCGCAGCTACACCCACAGCTACCCAGCCAGCAACAACTACTCAAGCAATAACAACAAAAGCTATCATCTTAACTACCAAAGCAACAACAACAACTATCATAATAATTTCCCAAACAATTACAGTCCCATCTATCCAAACAACACCAATTACAATGCTAACTATCCAAACAATAATTACAATTACAAATATCCAATCAACAACACCAACAACAAAAATAACGGTTTTATTCAAAACTTGAATAATAATTACAAGACTAAATACCTACCTCACAACAAGCAACAAAACTACCACACCAACTGCAACAACCATTTCAACTACGAAGTCTACATCAACAACCAAAGCATGTACAACAACGTGAATAACGGTGACAACTACAACAACAAACACGCGAAGAATAACAAAATTAAATACAATAACAACAACAACAAAAGGTACGCTAACAACAACAATAACAACAAATACAACCAACGCCATAGAGCCAATGCTCCGGGTTGTTATAACTAACACGCTTGTGTAAGGCAAAAGCAATAGGCGATGACGTCATAGGAGCAGGTTTAATTTAAGCGTTCTCGGTTTTATTTATCATTCATGGATTCTCTAAGCTGCCCAACTTTTACGCCCTTAACAATAACTATTGTTGGTTTGTTAGCAATGTTTTCCAAATTATTTCTTCATAAGATATTATGCCAAGATGTTGGTATCGTCAATTGTCTGGTTTGAGATAATTGCTTGCGCACGAGGTGCAACGCGTAGTGCGGTGCGTGCGCGTTGTGGGTGTGTGTTGGCTGGGTGTGTGTGCATGTGTTTGGGTGTGTCTGTGTGTGATTGTGGGTTTGAGTGGGTTGGTATGTGTGCAAAACGCCTTGCTTGCTTGGTATTGTCGAAAGTTCGTCTTGGTCATTTGTAAGTTAAGTTAAACTTTTTTATCTTAACTTATTTGTTTTATATCTCGTCTCCCACTTCACACAACTAATCCGCCACCCGGCTGGTGTGTAGCATTCACGCCTGGAACACTATCGAATTACTCATCCACTCTCATCATTACTCACTACCTATCCTCATTCATTACCACCATCATTTTCTCATTACAACGACGATGGTGAGAGATAGTGAAAAGGGTTGAGCTTCACAAGAACAGATCTTATTATCAATGATTCTTCGGACCTCGTCCGACTGTGTGGGGTTATTCCAATGGGTATTTCCGTCTATGAGTGTGTGGTTGTGAGGTTCGCCTGCGGGTGTGTAGCTGTGTGCGGGTGTGGCTGGATGTGTGTTGATTTGACTGAGTATCTTCTGCATCTCGCAACTGGCTTAATGTAACTTCATCCATTAGCCGTTGTGTTTTTTAAATTTTTACCTTTTTAAAACTTCTTCATCAAATTAAGTCATTTTGAAAACCTAATTATCTCAAAGTGTCGTTGTCATCATCGTCATCGTCATCATCATCAACATCATCGTCATCATCATCAACATCATCAGTGTTTATTTATAAATTGTGATTGTTTGTATTTCAGTGACAGTCTTTGTGCGCTTGCGTCATCGAACCTTTTCTCTTCTTGCTCATTTTATTATTATTATCATTATTATTATTATTTTCATTCATAAGATGTCTCTTTATTTTAATCTCTTAGTTTCTCCACTATCATCATTTTATTTGAAAGCATCGGCTTTTAGCTTTATTCTTTACTGATATTTAACTTTCCTTGGAATAATGTCATTAGCTAGTTACATTTACTATCTTTAAATGTTGATCAATTCATTCATCCATTCATCGTCTCAGTCATATTTCATCGCTCTATCACGGGCACCTACGTCGTTCACAGCAATTATCGCTTGGTTGTACGTGGATTTACCTTCCTTACCTTCCTCTTCACCGTCCACACGCAACACGTGTTACAAATGCACACGCGTCAACAAAAACCTTAAATATTCTACTCACCAACAACAAACTCAAAATCAACAATAAAAATAATAACACCATTAACGCTCAGATATTCATTCGGTTTAAGGCATTGCGCATCTGTGTCAACGACACGTGGTGACTTTCCACCACATCATTCAACACTCGTCTGCCCACTCGACTCCTCACTAACTCAACACACGTCACAACCAGTGACCACGACCGCTTACGTGTTTCGAAAGATGAAATTTTAACTATGGCCTTACATTCTCGGAGTAATCCTCCTTTTCACCTATATATATATGTATCTATACATAGATATAAATAGATATATATATATAAGGAATTATCCTGTGATATGTTGTGTAATGAGTGCGTACATGAATGAAGGCACTGCATGGCAACTGATGACTGTGGGGTCATGACCTTGGAGCGAAAGAGGTTGCTTTTCTTGAGGTTTATTATTCTTTTTGTACCTCTTTTTTTACAAGAATTTAACATATTTATGATGATCTTTCAAGTGTTGCAAAGTTGACGTGCCGGCGAGGGGTGATTTTATCGACGATGGCTTGCTCGAGTGTTATCGATTTTAAATCATTATGTGATATTTATGGAAGTTCGGATTCGTCCTTAAAATTATGAATTTCATTTTTTTGTTTTCAAAACTTTAAAACATTTCCAATCGTAATTCTTATGCATCGACCACTTCGTCGATTATTCGCAATGGCAGTCATATCTTCTTCGGGCTCTCAAAATTGTTCTTCTCTTATCATTACTATTATTATTATTATTATTATTATTATTATGGTTTGAATACCGTTTTTATATTTTATGAAAATTAAGTTTTTTCTATCCGAATATTATTTTAACAATTTCAATAGTTATATAAGCTGTTTTTAAGTTTATTGATTAATCGAAGTACCTAACAATAAATATTTTAAAGGGAAGTTTGCCATCGCAGGTGGCGTCGTGGCGTACTTGATATTTCGTGGCAAGCGACTGCCGCCTAGGCAAGTCGAGCTTATCAAGTTTTAAAAGAAATATAACTTCACAGCGTGTCTTCTTCACTTTTCATTCGTAATAGTTCTTCAGCGCCAGTGCCACGAAGCTTCAGGCACTCATAAAACATTTGAACTCAACTTAGTGAAAAAACAAAAATTTGTGTGCAAGCAAAAATTTTTGTCTAGACAATTTTTCACTGAAATACCCAACAGACCGAAGGAACTAGTCTGCCGTAAAAAAATGTAATCAAACCGGTGAATGTGCAAGCCGCCATTGCATGGAAGAGTCGGATAGGAAATGGTTACCGAGAAGCTTTCACTAAACGAAGTTTTGACGCCTGATGTGTGAGGTTGCTTTTTTGGAATAATAAAAAAAAATTTCAGTTCTAATGTTCAATACGCATAAAAGTTAAAAATCAGAACGACATGGTACGGTGGTTGAAGAGGTATGTTGTAGTGTGAGGTTCAAAGTGCGTTTAGCGGCTGTTCTTAGGCCTGCGTTATAAGAACTTGCAGCTCATTTAAGTTTAATAAGCTGTTCCAGCTTTGCCGACTCCTCAAACTATGAGAAGAACCGAATTCTGGTGCAAGAAAGCACATGGTGAAAAACAAAACAAAATTTTATGTTTTTTTCAGTTCCATAATAATTATTTAGATAGAAAATTTACAAAAAATTCATCCAATAACTTCAACGGATGCATGTTTTTAAGCGTTTTTACAATTGTTTTTTTTAATTATCTCATCTAATCAGTGAATTTACACATCGCTTCCAGTGCAAAAGTTCAACCAAGTTTGCGGCTAGTAAAGTTTTTTTCAGTAAATTGGTGCAAGAAGGTTTGGGTTGTGAAGTATTTGAAAGGACCTTAATCACAAATCCTGAATGAATCTGTCGCGAACAATGGCTTCGTCTGCTGAAGAAAATATAGCTTAAGGTTCGATTCCCTGTGGAGCTCAAGTTCAAAGTGGAAACTCAAGTAATGAGCAGACGCCCTGCTGGTTTGGTTTAGTCACCTAGAAGCAAACGTTTCTTACTCTAGCATTCGAGGCTTTATACAAATCATTGATTAGATATTGAACTGACCACGCCTACTCATATTTTACTCATTTTTAATTATAGTTTTAAAAGGTTATAGTTTGTATTGGTTACAAAAAGATTTTTTTTTTCATTTTTTGCTCGAAATGTGCAACAGTGGGCAAAAAACCGTCAACCAAGGTCATTAGATTAGAATAGATATTCAAGTGACCGAATTCTGATTGATTTCGTTGAAAATAAGTTACATAAAAAATATTAATATTTATTATGCTCACAATATTTCAACCGGTTTATTTATTGATTTTTATTGTTCAAACTTTTAAAAAATCTTTAAAAAATTAGGCTACGGAATTAAATTTATACCAACCTATTGGAACTGCTAGTTTTTAAAAAGTGTTATTCCTATTTCCAGCGTCTGTCTGGATTCGTTTCGATAAAGACTATAAAGAAATGTTTTGAAATTATTAAAATTAAACGCATGAAAAGTAAACTAAACACATAAATCTTACTTTTTTAAATTTTGCTTTAACTTAAAAATGTTCCAACAAAATTTTATTAATTAATTCAAAAAGTTTCCAGATATATGAGTAAAAAAATATTTTTTAAATTTTATTTTAAAATATAATTAATTTCGAAAATGACGACATACACGATCAGATGTTTTATTTTTTAGTTCGACTATTCGCTGTGTTTTTGTAACATTTCCAGTATATGTCTAGACTTCATCTATTGAAGACTTTTAATCAAGCATTCTGACGCATTATTCGCTTGATATTCGTCTCGAAATATGGATTGTGTTCTGCTATTAGGTTTTGCTATGTTTATGGAGGGGAAGAAGAAGAAACAGTTTGAAGCAGCTAGGAAGCTTAAAAAAGAAGGAAAGAAAAAAGAAGAAAGAATGGAGAGAGGAGATGAAGGAAGAATGGAAGGGGGAGAAGAAGAGAAGGAGAAAAAAGATGCCGATATTATTTATAGAAGTAATCATCAACTGGAGTGTGAGCAAGGCAAACAACAACCACAAAGCCATAAAGGTCGTTTCAAAGAGCTCTTCAGACCGGTTCACGATTGGTTCTCTGGTCAAAGCTCCACTGAAGCCAGGCCATCCAAGCTGTCAAAAACCCAGCAAAAACAGCAACGATCAATCTGCAAAAGTGAAGAACATGATTCCAGCATCGACCACTCGCCACCATCTGTAGCCTCCACCATTAACCCCAAAAGTTCAAAAACCTCCAAAAGTTTAACACGAAAGCTCAAATCAAACAAAGTTCTTTCTGCTGATCATAACTATTAACTAATTAACCAACAGTGAAATGAAAAATTAAATTAAAAATATCAAAATTTAAATTTGACACACTACACCACAATACGCAACACGAATACGCACAACTACACTACAACAAAAACACAAAATAACACAGCACAACAACACACAACACAAAATAACACAGCAAAACAACACACAACACAAAATAACACAGCACAACAACACACAACACAAAATAACACAGCAAAACAACACACAACACAAAATAACACAGCAAAACAACACACAACACAAAATAACACAGCACAACAACACACAACACAAAACAACATCCCATTATTCGAAACACCACAAGACGGTGACAATTTCAAATGACAGTTTTAGTGACAGTTTCATTAACAATTCAAATTACATTATCGTTATTAAAATTAAAAATATTTTTCATAGTCTTCAATGCATCAGATCTAGTCAGACGCTGGCAATGTTACGTTGCTATATAATCTTATCAAAGCATTCGTAAAGCGCCTTTCAGCACCTTGTTCAAAGGCGCTCAGAAGAATGATATCACTGGTTATGGGCTATAAGACGACCAGGCCACTATAGGACGAAGTCTGTGGTTTGGCTGAGGAGGTTGGACAACGATCAGTAAGTAGTGACTGAATGTGTAGGAGTGGTCGTTGGTTTACGATTTCACTCAACATTGTGTCTTCCAGGGGATAAATGGCTAATGATTCGGCAATCTTGAAATCTTGCTGACAATATGAAACAAATCTTTTTGTAAAATTTTAAAATCTTGTTTTGAAAGTTAGTTGTTAGTTGAAGATTTAATTGCAATGCGTGTTTTTCAAATGCTAAAGTGGCTCGTTTGGTCATCTTTTTAAATCTTCGTAATAAGAAAAAAATCACAAATCTTTATGAAATTCTTTATTTTAAGACTTTTATTTTGAACTCACAATTTTGAATAGTTAACGCAACTATTTCAAATAAAATTCCCAAAAAGAACGGATTGTGACGGCTCACACGACTGGAAAAAGAATTTTTTTTCGTTATTCTATATCGCTCGCCAGAGTAAAAAGCTTGATTCCAATAGAAAAGATATCCGACGACGCGTCAAAGGGTGAGGTTTGTTCACATGATTTCTTAATTGTCAAAGTTTGCAGTTTGAAAATGAAAAAGGGTTCGTGTGAAGGTTGAAGAGATTGAAACTTGTGATTTTGACGGAGAAAGTGAGAGAGCATTGAGTTACATTCTCCTCCTTTGAAATGTGACTTTTCTTCATTATAAACGGTTAGTTTCCATGGAAGCAATCATTTGAAGTTTCCAGAAAGTTTTTGAATTGAAAACCAAAAAATGTATGCCATTATATCTGAGAGTTCATTACGAATTTGAAATTTTTTTGAGTCAATTAGATAATAAACCTGATAAAAAAAGTTTGCATAAAGATTAGATTAGATTAGATTAGATTAGATTAGATTAGATTAGATTAAATTAGATTAGATTAGATTAGATTAGATTAGATTAGATTAGATTAGATTAGATTAGATTAGATTAGATTAGATTAGATTAGATTAGATTAGATTAGATTAGATTAGATTAGATTAGATTAGATTAGATTATATTAGATTAGTGCGTATTCATTACTGTTCAAAAAAGCTTTGATACGAACCGTTTAAACAAAAGAGTTTTGAAAACATTACGAAAACGAAGTGAGGACGTGGTTGAAGGAGGAATGAAGGGAGGAAGCCTCAAAATGCACCTTCAGCATACTTGTGGTTCAAAGGTACCACGAATGAGCGATAAGAAGTTGATTCTTTGGGTTCTTTGCTAAGGGGTAATTTAACAAGGCTTGTTAAAAATTGCACGCGTGAGTGTTATTAATAAAAGGTAGTATTAGTATTAGTATTAGTAGTGGTTGTAATATTAGTATCAGTATGAGTAGTGGTTGTAGTATTAATATTAGTATCAGTATTAGTAGTGGTTGTAGTATTAATATTAGTAGTGGTTGTAGTATTAATATTAGTAGTGGTTGTAGTATTAATATTAGTAGTGGTTGTAGTATTAATATTAGTAGTGGTTGTAGTATTAATATTAGTAGTGGTTGTAGTATTAATATTAGTATTAGTATTAGTAGGGGTTGTAGTATTAGTATTAGTATTAGTATTAGTAGTGGTTGTAGTAGTCCAACAGCGAATAAAACCGTTTCACTGGGAGCGTTTTTGAACGACGTGCTAAAAGGCGCTTTACAAATGTTCTGATTAGATTATTTTCTATTTCAAGCATGTGAGTCCACTTCTGCAAATTCATCTTTTTTCCAAGGGTTACCAGTATAAAGAGGCGATAACAGAAATTGGAAATTTGTGAGTACCAGAAGCTATGGGAGCAGTACTGTTGAAAGCCTTAGTGAGAGGTTTATAACTACTTATTGTGAAGCATCTTGGTTCCACAAAAGTTCTCACTCTGTATTTCTTGTTTGAAATTCAATTTTTATCAAATTGAAGTGACGTAAGCTTCTTCCGGTTGATTACTTTGACAGAAAACAATACAATACAAACACCAATATTATTATAGTTGCATTAACCACGTAGAGTTTCGAGGCCACAAAAAATTAAAAAAAACACAAAAGTTACCAAGTGTGTTGACTCTGGCGAAGTAATTTAGTGAAATATGAATTGAAAAACATGGAAATTGGAAAATCAACAATTCCAGTTATAAAAATAGAGTATCAGAAATGCTTGAAAGACTACAAGGGCAGGTGCATGTTGGTATTGAATCTGAAATATGTACATGGAGAACCTGTTTGAGAAGAAGTAAGCAATATTTTAAAAGTGAGCAGCTTCAAAAAGCTCACAAGAACTGAGAAAGGATGCTCAGGTATTCTTATCACTCCGACTACAGTAAAAAGTGAACATTCTGGAAGCAAAACAAAATGAAAGTTGTTTTTTTCAAATTCTCTCAGAGCAAAACTCCAATGCATTAAATACTCTGCAATTGTATTAGAGAGACCTTTGAAATGGCAGTCTACAAATCTCCACTTATTCAATTAAAAGTGGCAACGTGTGTGTGTGTGTTTGTGTGTGTGTGTGTGTGTGTGTGTGTGTGTGTGTTGCATTCATGCGTATATTTGTGTGTGTGTGTGGAATTCATCAGATAATTTCCATTATAAACACAAATACAATTTTTCGGAATACAATAACAATAACAATAACAATAACAATAACAATAACAATAACAATAACAAAAACAAATACAATAACAAAAACAATGGAAGTAAGTTTTTTTTATAGAAAAGTCAAAAACTCGAATTTAGAGTTATTATCAAAAAATTCAAACATCATAAATAAAATGGAAAGAATGGCTTATTTTATTGGCAAAAGCACACAGCGAAAGATTAATGACTACGCTGGAATGGAATGGAGAAGGGAACAAGAGATTAATGATTATAAATGGGCTGAAAGATAGGAGGCTTGCAAAATGAAATGAAACGAACTTTAAAATTCAAACTCATGCTACGCCATTAGTGATAAGACGGATGAATGATTATCAAACAGCGGCAATCCCAAAAGTGTTTCGTTTGTTTGCAAGTGATGCTAGCAAAACTGTAACCTTGTGTTAAGTTTAAATAGAAGTCTCAGTTTTTAAGATCTATTTTAAAAAAATTAAATCTACCTAAAAAATGTATTTACTGCCAATTGCACACTGCTCAAGGGCGTTCGATTTTATTGTTTTTTTTTTAAATTTTATGCCTTAAAGTGACAATAAAATATTTAAAAAAAAAACGCGATATTTGACGAAAAGAAAAAGGCAGTAAGAATATCTGAGGATATATAAAAAGCTAGCGTGTTTGAGACGCTCAAAGATTTGCTAATTTAGAATACCAGATGACGAAAAAACGGTGAAAAAAGTTGTTTGAATGAAAAGTTTTGGAATAAATTTGAAAAAAAGTTTTTTTAATCAGAAATTAAAAAAAATATTATTTGTTTTTTTTTTATACGAAAACTAGCGTTTTGGAAGATAAATTCATTCCTTAAGTTCTACCATTGCTAATGGATACCAAGGATTAAACTATAAATTTGGATATTTCGAACATAAAAACTTCAAAAGCACGTAACGACACGACTTGATATGCAAATTACGCATATCTTCGCCACAGAAAACAATTTATCAAACAGATAAAAAATCGAAAAAAACTGTAAGTTAATATTTTTTTAAAAATTCGAAATTTGCTTAAATTGATGATTTTTTGAACTCGGAAGGTTTTTCAACTCAAAAAGTTTTCAACTCGAAAATTTTCCAAAGTTCTGAATATTTTATTCTGAAGGCTTGCACCCCAGTAGGTGGCTGTAAGAGCCTCCACTGGCGCACGTTGGGCTTGGGATCGTTCTAATGGGAAATTTCAGAAATGAAAGGCTGGAGGGTAAAGAAGAAGATAACGAAGCCAAAGTTGACGTTTGTCCTCCTCTTCCTCCTCTTCCTTTTTTCCTTCTCCAACCTCTCGTGGGTTTTATCGAACTTTAATGCAAGTTTTTCGGAATTTTTGGCAGCTTCCGAAAGCGTCACAAACATTCATGACTCGAACTTGAAAAAAAAAGGAAAAAAAATTAATTTTACATCGTTCGTAAAGCATTTGAATGGCTTTAAAGTAAAAAGCAGGGGAAAAGAGGAGCTTCAAGGTTCACAAGGCAACATCAATGACGTCATACACTTGAGAGCGCATAAAGAAAGACATAAGAACAAAAATGTTGACTCTTATGGAACAACAAAGCGTGCAGGATTAACTAGATTCTTCACAAAAGAGAAAAACAACACTTTTGGAGTCAAGAAAGTTAGCAAAGACAAATTAAAAACCACAAGGTACAAACAAACCACGGCGCAGCAGCAAGTGGCATTGAACCACTCCAAGACATCTTTTCCAGAACGGCTCCAACACTCCCACTTCCAACCTCACTCCAGCCTCGCTTGTTACGCCGCCTCCAAGGCACATTTCGATGCGAACAAAGAAGCCCTCGTTCCCAAGATCACCCACGTTGTGTGGCTTCAAGCGCCAAACACCTCTTTCCAGTTCCATCAGGTGGTGAGTCTGCTGAGTGTTCAGAGGTTTTTCCAACCACGGAAGGTTTTCTTCTGGCACACAGCCTTGCCCGTCGGAACCTGGTGGCTGTTCGCTAGACAGGTGCTTGAAGAATTGAGATTTATAAGTATAATATGAGTAATTGTGACGTATTTCATAGAATGAAAAACTATATAAAAATATAAGTACGAATATTTATGGTATTTTATATAAAAAGCGCCATAACAACTTGTCCACTGCATTTCTTGAAGTACGTGATGTCGTAGGTACAATAATAGTTGCGAAAATGATTTAGAGTGTTCGTGTTTCGAAGTGGACTGGCTTGATTGATGAACAGCCTCCGTGATAACACACAAACACCTACTGCTCAGTCGATAGCTCACTTGCTGCTGGTGCCACTAAAACTACCCAGCCTTCCCTCCAACGCCATCTCGAGTGAGTGCTTGCACTTCATGCTTGCAATCGATTACAAAGTGCACAAACTATTCCAGAACTTTTGATGATTTCACAGGGAGCTCAAAATTTTTGATGAGTTTTCAATTATTTCAGAATTTTCGAAAAGCTTCTAAATGTTATGGAATGTTTGGTGACGTTCAAGAAGTTTTGAATGTTCTTGTTGTTCCATTTGGGTCTTCGACCGCCCCCACAGGGAGCCAAAAGGAGGTTTTCCAGTTGCAGGCATTGGAGGAGCATGGAGGACTTTCAATCGACTTGGATGTGGTGGTAGTCAAGCCGATCTCTCCTCTTCTCTACCAGCCCCTCACTACAGCCTCTCTTCCCGCTCAACCACTCTCCTTCGCCTTGGCACAGAAGCAGTCTCATACCGTTCAAGGGTGGCTGAGTGGCTATAATGACCAGCCATTGAACAAGTCGGCACAGGGTTGTGAGGTTAACATCAGTCCACCCAACTACTGGCGAAGTATGCACGTTGAAGGCGCCTTGTGGCACTGGAAAGACCGCTTTGCTGTGGACCTGTGTTCTTCCATTGATCCAAGAACACCACAAGAAAGCCAACACAACTACGACCCTAGAACTATAAGAATTCTCAACACCACAGCTGCGGAGGTGTTGAGGTACATTTATTAGCTGGTTGTGAGCCTCGACTGATGACCCTTCAAACATTTGTACTTTCTTGCGCTTCTTTTTACTACTCTTTTACGACTATTTTCATTACGCGTTAATTACCTTTCGAAATTAGAAATGTTGAAGAAGGAACCATCAAACGAGCGACTTGATTTACACGTTATTTCGCTAGTCGCAGACGTAAAAACACTTAAGTTGTGTTTTAAATGCATTTTAGTGTTTGTTGAAACAGGCTCGGACATATTCTAACTGTGATCGAAGTTGAAAAATAAAGTTACGAAACCTTATTTTGTTTTTTCAAGGATCTTTCGATTAGTTAGGAACAACACTTTAAATCATTTTTCGATTACTCAAAAGTTTCTAGAACAACTTTTTTTGAGTTTTTTTTGCGCATTAAAAAGGTGATCAGGAGCCGTTGCAAGAAAGAGAAGTCTTCAAAACACGCTTCGTGCACGCAATGTTTTGAACGTCTTTTAATACAACACTTGTCATTATTTTAAATTGAACAAAACCATTCGTTAAACAAATACTGAAAGAGTTCAAAAGATATTTTTGCAAAGCAGCAGAAAGAGGGATAGGGAGCATTGAAGAGGATTTGAAGGCACAAATCCAGAAGGATTGACGGCAATAAATCCAAATGGTTGTATCTGACGACAGAAGGTTCTCTAAGCCTACTTTGCCTAAGTGGATCCATTCATTTTGGTAGATTATGTGGTGTAGAAGCGTCATTCCCGTCTACTCTTCCTTTCTTCTTTCCTTTCTTTCTTCCTTTCTTCTTTTCTTCCTTTCTTCTTTTCATTTTTTCTTTCTTTCCATTTTCATTTTCTATCATTCCATTTTTCTTTTTTGTTTTAACATTTTTTCCTTATTTATTTATTTCTTTTTTTTTCAATTTGTCCGACAATTTTTTTATTTATGTGGTCGTTCATACATCATGAATTAATATCGTGCTTCCATACTTTTTTAATCTACCATCTTGTTGCATTTGTGTTTTCTTTTGTTTTATCTATTTCTTCCATAAAAATGTTTTTTATATAAGCATAATAATCATAACAGTTGAGTCTGGCTAGCTTATACAGTCTAGAAAGCTTGTACTATTTTATCAATTCAATCTACCAGTTGATTTATACGCTGATTTGTTTTCTCCATGTAACTTTTTCACAACCTTCATTTTCTTTTGCTTTTCCCAAAGCCATAATTTATTTGATTCAATCCCATCCCTCCACGCATTCAAAGCAGGTTCGCCAACCTCTGAATAAGCACATGCGCACACACAGACACGAACGCACGTACGTACGCGCGCGCACGCGCACGCACACACACACACACACACACACACACACACACACACACACACACACACACACACACACACACACACACACACACACACACACACACACACACACACACACACACACACACACACACACACACACACACACACACACACACACACACACACACACACAACAGTCACGACAAGCTGTAAAAGCCTGAGTTATTTTCCGTATTGAGAGTTATTTTTAGATAATCATGGAAATTTCATGAATTATGCCTAATGCCTTCGGTGAAAGAATACTCATTAAATGCTTACCATGAAGCTTTAAAGTGGAATCACAGCCTTAAAGGATATTGCCGTAGAAGGGAAAGTTTCCACGCGATCCACACCAACTCCACCCTCAAGAATCGATTCCATGAACTATTGAACGAAAGCATTTTAAGCCATGCGATTTTTCTCGCTAGAATTTCGTTTAAAACCTTTGAGGTAAGCTGTGACACACCTCGCTATGCAATCATACTAGCTGCAAACGAGGAAGGCAGAGAAATATGGCGTTAAGGAAGCAAAATCGTTTTTTATGATGAGCATTAAACCATTGTGTAATCTTGCGGCATCTCTTAGAAAAGTTTCGACATATATTTTCATGAGGCATAAGGCGTCTAACTCGTTTATATGTCCTTGTCGATTCTACAGAAGCACCTTGGACGTTGTTGCTGTCCAGATTTTATGGAGAGGTTTATTGATAATAATTTTGATTTAAAAATACCTTTCATTTGGGATGAATTTTATTTGAAAAAAAATTTTCATTAAAAATGAATTTTATTTTAGAAGAAATTTTGTTTTAAAATAAATTTATTCAGAAATAAATTATGGTTTAAAAATTTCAGTTAATTTGGGCTTATATTTCCAACTTTATATATATTTGATTTAATAAATGAATAAAGCATGCGGACAATAATGCGAGATACTTCGAAAAGTGACGGAAACCATTTAATCTTACAATAAAAAAAATCTTTTTTTTATTTTTTATATATATTTTCTCCTCATATTTTGTTATAATCTCTTTTTGTACACACTTTCTCATTATTTCTTGTATACGTTTTTCATTACTTGTTGCAAATTAAAAAAAGTATTCAATTATACACACCTTTATTCATATAGTGAAATTCAATTTTTTTTGAAATTCACTCGTGGAAGATATATAGAGCTAGGGGCTACAGTTTATTTTCCGAAATTTTGTTATCTCTTAATGAAATCTGTAATGCCATTCATATTGTCCAGAGACAAGTGGGTAAGATAAGTTAGCGGTACAAGAAACGTTTGCTTGTTTGAAGGCGAGGCTGTGACACGAACATGGTTCAATTGCAAGCGACACTGTGTCATTATATATTGTACATTTTAAACTAAAAGTGATTTATAAAAAATCAATTCTGGTATAAATTTGAATTTTAAAAACAATATAATTCATACTAGATTATTTTTTAAAATTTTATTTTAATAATTTTTTTTCTATTATACCTACAGCAATTTTAAAAGTAAAAGTATTTCGCAATAACATTTTCGAAATAGAATTTCGAGTTTTTTTTTAATAATATCAGTAAGCAATAATTTTTTGAACAAAAGTCTAGATTTTTCTACATTTTCTTAAAGTATTGAAACTTCCAGAACAAGTTTTATTTCATTAAACTTTTAGGCAAAAAATCTTCTTATCTCGCATTTCCTCCGTTGAATGAAATCAGTAGCTGAAAGTAGGAGACAAATTGTGTCATTACCACAAGAATGATTGCACAATGTCCTAGGCATAAAGGCATCGTCTCTCACATTCAATATATACCATTGGAACAAAGAATTCAGCAACTTTTTTATATTAAAAATAGAATCTTTTTCACTAAAAGGCTGTGAAATGACATTACCTTATTGTAATCACTTCAGAACTCGAGACGTGGTGACGTTGTGAAACGTGCATTTGATAGCATAATAATCCAATTTAATTTAATCTTATCTTCTCTTATCTAATCTAGTCAATGCATCTGTATAGCGTCTTTCCTAGCCATAACTCCTTCCGAATACTTAGCCATACTCAGCCATGAATCCACACTCGCTCGCAACTATTACCATCCACGAAATCCTCTAAGGCCAAAAATCCAGCACTCCGTAAATTCACATGAACCCACAAAAATAGCTCTCGTAAATTCTTGTAGGCCGCAAATGTACTCAATCATAAAGTTTGATTATTTCAAATAGATTTTCCTTGCGCCCTAATGGCCACTCGCGAAATCATCACCGTTTTGTTTCCAGTCACGGCGCCAATAAATGACGTCACAAAGTCACTACGTGCTTCGAATGCCTATGGTTTTTTGCGTAGCTTTTTTTCTCGTTTTTTTTTCTTTTCCAAAGAGTGAAAAATTGTGAGAAACAAAATTTCCACTAAAAAATCTTTAGCTACTTTTGACGAAGTTAAATTGATTTGAGCACAATTTAATTATTCGCAAGCGCGAAAACAAAAGTTGCCAAAACTTTTGCAAAAACATTAAACATCTAAATTTGATTTATTTTTCGCCATAGACACGCCACTCTGAAACACAAGCGTCCATCGTAAGCACCATCATCAAGACAACCCAACACGCTACTCCAATCTACGAAAAATTCTCAAAATTCAGAGCCTCAAAAGATGGATACGAAAAAGAGAACAAAAGCGTTGTCTTCTCACTACGAGGACATCATCACGAAAGGTTTTTAAAAAAAAACTTTTGCGTATATTTGAAAATGTTTTTAAAGAAAAAACCAAAAAAGGAGCTATTGACACTCGCTGTATGATGAATGGATACAGGGGAATGGAAGGATAAGGGTGGAGAAAATTAATGATAATGGATAGACGACATGAATAGCTTCTATGAGGAAGGCTGGTGATTAAAGAAGAGGAATGGAACGGAGCGGAATAACGACGAAAGGGGTTAATTAATTTGTTGCATAAAAGAACAATCATTCGGCAATGGGCACGTTAGCTAGAGAAGGTGGTTTTGTTTGATTTAAAAAATTAAAAACTAAAAGAAAATTTCATTAAATGGACAAACCTTGTATTCCAGTGCTTTTAAGTCCGATTGTTTTCCAACAACGATGATGTGCGCGTGTTTAGTTCTGATGTGCAGACGAGTTCGAGTTGCCAAAGGATGAACAAATACTTAAGTCGGCAGGTGAAAGCATGGGCTTCACTGGCGCCTGGTAATCCATTTGAAACATTAAAGCGCCTTCTGAACTTGCAACCTTCATTCCAGATAACTCGCCATTCGCTCGGCTGAGCCGTCATTACTTCCATTTTAGTGCCTTCTTGTGGACTTACTCTGGTGTTAGTTGTGTGCGCTTGAGTTTGTACAATTTTTAATGGTTCAGGTTGTATAATTAATCGTTGAAATGAGAAAAACCAAAATAAAAATAGAAAAAATAGAAAAAATAAATAAAAATAAAAATCATTAAAAAAACAAATAAAAAAACAACAAAATAATAATAAAAAGTTAAAAAACAAAAATAAAGAACAAAACAAACAAAAACAAACAAAAAAACAAAGAAAAAAAGACACAAGGTCTCATTAGTAGCTTGAAAGAGGAATCCACTTGCAAGGAGCGTTGATGCAGCGCTTTAGAGGAGTACTGGACGACATGGAAAAAAATAAAAGAAACATTAAGGTGAAAAGTAGAGAAAGCGACAGCAGAAAGAGATTTTATGGGTGTATAAATCACCCCCATTGCAGATAGCTTCGGTAGAAAAAATGTTGTGTACAAGAAAACATTTTTGGAAAACCCTTCTGCGTTACGACACGTCATCGTCTAGGTGCTGACTTTTTTCAATATGGAAAATATTTCCGTAGCCAATCAATGGGGCCCTTTTGCATCCCAAACCAATATTGGCGCCACTTGAGTGTTTCTTGATGAATAAGCTGCCGACCTCCTTCAATACAACACCATGCAATGACGGATTTTATTATAGCGACATTTGATAATTCTATTTCATCTTTTTTATTTTTTTATTTTTTATTACTTTATTTTATATTTTATGCATTTATTAATTTAGTTGTTTATTTATTTATTTATTTATTTATTTATTTATTTATTTATTTATTTATTTATTTATTTATTTATTTATTTATTTATTTATTTATT
This sequence comes from Branchellion lobata, assembly GCA_947562095.1. Classification (NCBI taxonomy): domain Eukaryota; kingdom Metazoa; phylum Annelida; class Clitellata; order Hirudinida; family Piscicolidae; genus Branchellion; species Branchellion lobata. Next base: position 8,091,526 of record OX387254.1, on the reverse strand, counting down.
TATTTATTATTTATTATTTAATAAATAACTCCAAAGTGTGCCTCATACTCCAGGAAAACCACATACCTTCTGCTAGAACGGAGCATCGTCACACAAACGTCACTTACGTGAAGCCAATCACACCGGCTCCCAAGCGGTCAATAATGAGATTAATTGGCGAGATAAAGCATCAGACCTGCCTCGTGTCGGTATGCTCGAGGTGGCTGTAGTAGTAGTAGTAGTGGTAGGGGTGGCTGTAGCGGTAGTAGTGGCTGTAGTGGTAGTAATGGTTGTAGCGGTAGTGGTGGTTGTAGCGGTAATAGAGGTAGTAGTGGCTGTAGTGGTAGTAATGGTTGTAGCGGTAGTGGCGGTTGTAGCGGTAATAGAGGTAGTAGTGGCTGTAGTAGTGGTAGTAGTGGCTGTAGGAGCAGTAGCAGTGGCTGTAGTAGCGATAAAAGTAGTAAAAGTAGTATTAGTGGTAGTAACGATGGTGATGGTGATGAGAGTATGATGTTATGGTGATGGTGGTGCCAGTGGGGAGGGGTAGAAATGAAGATGTGATGGAGATAGCGACGGCGGTTGTGGTGGTGTCGGTAGTAAAAGTGATGGAAGGGGTTGCGATGGTCCAGGTGGTGATAGTAGTAACTCAGTGGTGATACGTCGTTAAGGAATTTTCTGTTTTATTTCAAAAAATAATTTTTATGCCGCGTTCATACCCAGTGGCATATTGTAACACAACACTAGCAAAGAAAATAAAGTTTTAGAAAATTTATTCACTTTTTTTAAAAAGAAAGAAGAAAAAACCAACAAAAAAGTAAGTTATTTGTTAGGAAGCGCTTTCAAGATATGCATTCCAGATTCCCGAGACGCCTGGTGTTATATTAAAGGAAAATATTAAATTATTCACGCACGGACACGTTGCTACAACCTCACAAACAACAATCGTTAGCGCATAATCTCCTAAACACCAACGAGATTGGGAACCTCAAAAACAAAGTTATGTTTTCTGCTCATGATGCTCGACTATATTTCGTAAAAATTTGATCTTTAAGAAGTATGCAGAAAGTGATATTTGCACAAAAACTAATGAAATAGTGGATATCTCCTTCAATGAAATCCCCGCATGTAATCGACTAGCGTGGCTGCTTGGGCGTGTCTCTCTTGCGCCTCATTGTGGTATTCTACTCGCCCTTATTATGGATTACGCTGAAAAGGAATGCGGAAAAAAGATAGTGTGATATTGTTAATGACGAAACACTTCTGAATTTATACATTTATTTGAAAGTACCAACAAGTCAAACGTTGTTTCCTTTTTTTATCTTTTGGGCACCGTGATAAGCTGAGATCTAGAAAATTTTTCTTTCCTATGTGCATTATAACAATTTCGACTTTCATCATACAAAAATTGCAGTTTTCTTCGATCATATTTACAACTTTTCAATGTAAAAAACCTCCTACTAGGAAGAGCACACAAAGTAATTTGTAATGATAATCAATAACGTAATTAAGTCAATAGTCCTCAGCTAAATACTACTTTCGAAAACAAGTTGTCAATTTTTAGAAGTTTATAATGAATATAATTAGAAGCTTAAGTGAGTTCATTTTCATTTGTTCCATCATGCCAAAATATAATATCGTGTTTTCACTTTTAGTTTATTTTGAAATTCTGATCAATTGATCGTAAGCCTTGGTCGACGAATGTATTTTTAAGTAATATAATTATTCATGGTGTTTGTTTGAAACACATTCAAAAATTATATTAACTGAATCACATAAAAATTAAATTAATTAATGAGAAAATTTTCTATATGTTTGCAATTGTATATTCATCTATAAAACTAGTTACATTAAAGGGGAGTTCAAATTAAAGGTTATTTAATTAATAATATGAATGTTATCAGTCAGATTTTTTAACTGTTGAATAATATTTTATTTTTTCATATTATTAAAGTGTATATTTTATGAGTTACTTTTTTAAATGATTAATATGAAATTTTCATCATAAAAACAAAAAAAAATTCTATAGATTCAAATGAAAAAAAGACATTGAAAATGTCTAAAGCTATTCCAGACAAAGAGTTGAGTTCTAAATACAAAAGTTATTTGTCTCAAGTTGACAAAGCTTTAAAGTCTTTTGAAAGCACAAATGATTGGGCAGATCTTATTTTTCCACTTGGAAAATTAAACAAAGTAAATATCCACTGTCAATTATTTTCAATAAATTTCAATATATACAAATTAAAAAAATAATTTATGAAATTTTGAATATATTTGTGTTTAATAAACAAATCTAATTTACTACCTTTGAAACATAGCAATCATGGGGTTTTATCAAACAGTCAACAATCTGCCAGGTGTTAGAAAGCAACAGCAAGCATGGGGTGATACCTCGCAAGAACCTCATAAGCAAGCGACTGGCTCAATGCCTGCATCACTCACTGCCGAGTGGAGTCCACCTGAAAGCTCTTGAAACCTACGACATTATCTTTCGCAGCATAGGCACAGCAGAACTTGCTGCAGACTTGTTCATTTATACCACTGGTCTTTTCCCACTGCTTGGATATGCAGCGATCAATGTTCGACCAACCCTTCTGACCCTCTATGAGAAGCACCTTATTCCCCTTGGACCCTCCCTCAAGCCAGCCATCACAGGAATCATTATGGCTCTGCTGCCGGGACTTGAAAATGGCTCTGAATTTTTTGACAGGTTTGAGTGATGCTTTCTATTCCATTTGAAACTTCAACTTGTTTTGTTTGACATCCACCAACACCCACCTCCCACCAACACCCACCTCCCACCAATGCCCACCTCCCACCAACGCCCACCTCCCACCAATGCCCACCTCCCACCAACGCCCACCTCCCACCAACGCCCACCTCCCACCAACGCCCACCTCCCACCAACGCCCACCTCCCACCAACGCCCACCTCCCACCAATGCCCACCTCCCACCAACGCCCACCTCCCACCAACGCCCACCTCCCACCAATGCCCACCTCCCACCAACGCCCACTTCCCACCAACGCCCACCTCCCACCAACGCCCACCTCCCACCAACGCCCACCTCCCACCAATGCCTACCTCCCACCTCCCACCAATGCCTACCTCCCACCTCCCACCAATGCCCACCTCCCACCAATGCCCACCTCCCACCAACACCCACCTCCCACCTCCCACCAACACCCACCTCCCACCAACACCCACCTCCCACCAACACCCACCTCCCATCTCCCACCGATGCCCACCTCCCACCAACACCCACCTCCCACCAACACCCACCTCCCACCTCCCACCAACACCCACCTCCCACCAATGCCCACCTCCCACCAACACCCACCTCCCACCAACACCCACCTCCCACCAACACCCACCTCCCACCAACACCCACCTCCCACCTCCCACCAATGCCCATCTTCCATCACATTCACCTCCCACCAATGCCCACCTCCCACCAACACCCACCTCCCACCAATGCCCACTTTCCATCACATTCACCTCCCACCAATGCCCACCTTCCATCACACCCACCTCCCACCAATGCCCACCTCCCACCAACACCCACCTCCCACCAATGCCCACTTTCCATCACATTCACCTCCCACCAATGCCCACCTCCCACCAACACCCACCTCCCACCAATGCCCACTTTCCATCACATTCACCTCCCACCAATGCCCACCTTCCATCACATTCACCTCCCACCAATGCCCACCTTCCATCACATTCACCTCCCACCAATGCCCACCTTCCATCACATTCACCTCCCACCAATGCCCACCTCCCACCAACACCCACCTCCCACCAATGCCCACTTTCCATCACATTCACCTCCCACCAATGCCCACCTCCCACCAACACCCACCTCCCACCAATGCCCACCTTCCATCACATTCACCTCCCACCAATGCCCACCTTCCATCACACCCACCTCCCACCAATGCCCACCTCCCACCAACACCCACCTCCCACCAATGCCCACTTTCCATCACATTCACCTCCCACCAATGCCCACCTCCCACCAACACCCACCTCCCACCAATGCCCACCTTCCATCACATTCACCTCCCACCAATGCCCACTTTCCATCACATTCACCTCCCACCAATATCCACCACTCCCTAACTTGCACTACTCAAGTTTCAGTTGCTCGCTTCGATGCTTTAAAAATCAGACTCATTATTTTTTAATTCTTTTTGTTATTTTTATTATTATTATTATTATTTTATTCTTTAAAATTTTTGTTCTCATCAAAAGAAAGCAATGACAGCACCTTATTTCCACCATCCCACCACTCCAGGATTAATCGCTTGCTTGACTCGTTTTGCAAGTGTGTGGACAAGTCTTACTTTTACACATGCATGTGGGAGTGCATCCATGTGAGTTCTTCCATCCGCTTCGCTGCCCTCTCCTTCATCACCAGCCACTACGACCGCAAGCAGTCCATGGATGACCAGATCTTCCTGATGGGAACCAACATCAACCTGCTGGTGAGTGCAAGACCCTTCAGTCCACCACAGCACAATGTCCCATGGTCACACCAACTACAGTGAGATCTGGGACTGATAGAAAAGAATGAGACACGTGTTTGATAATTTCTTCTATTGTCTCACTCCACTTTTCTCTCACTTTTAATTATCACTCACCCTTTCTCACCATACTCCCTTCTCTCACCATCTTCTCTTCACCATTCCACCATCCATTTGTCTCCATGACCACCTCTACCACAACCATCCCACCACGACCAACCCCACCACCACACCAGGTACAGGCACTGTGTTCCTCTCTCGAGGATCCGACTCCTCTGGTGCAACGATGCCTCCTCGACCTCCTCGTCTCATGCTTCCCCATCCACAACTGTCAACTTCCCCGCTCCGACATCTCCAAGGTTACGCCGCTTCCTTCTATGCTTCAATAAGATTATATTATTTTTGTTCATCACAATACAATACCATACAATACAATACAATACAATAAAATACAATACCATACAATACAATAAAATACAATACAATACAAGTACAAATATTATTTTAGTGACATTATCCCAGGAGAGTTTCGAGGTCAAATTAATTAAATTATGTCACCTGAGGTTACACTCTAATGGCTTGCTAATATCATTATAACTCCCTCCATTATTGTATCATTTGGTACATTCCGCAAGAGCTTAGAGTTCTTTCAATGTTAATCCAACATCACGTGGTTCTTTCGTTTGTTGTTTTTGTTTTTAAGTCTTCCACATTATTTATTAATTATCATATTATCACTTTCATTCATTCAAAAAAATCAATATCGATAATAATAATAATAATAATAATAATAATAATAATAATAATAATAATATTACCCATTTTGTTTTTTATTTTTTTGAATTTATTGTTTTAAATAATTTTAATTCAAGTGATTCGCCGTTTCGAGAGCGTTGAACGAATCACAAATCATGACTCTCGTCTGAGCCTTCCGGCAACGCATTAAGTTCAAACCACTCGAGATTCAATGATCGTCTCAGCTGCTTATCTTGCCGCGTTACAAATTATATTTACCACTATAATAATAATAATAATAATAATAATAATAATAATTATAATAATAATAATAATTATTAATATTATTATTATTATTATTATTATAATTATTTTTGTTTTTATCATTATTATTTTATCTTTATTCTTATTTTTTAAAATTATTATTTATTTCATTATTTTTTTTAATATTATTTATTTCATTATTATTTTTATTATTCTTCATTGTATTATTTTATAATAATGATAATGTTAATTAGTTAGTTAGTTGAAAAACTTAAAAGTTTCATGGCAGACAGACAATTGGAATATTTTTATGGCACCGAAAAATTAAAAAAATTAACGACATTAACGCAATATAAAAAAAATTCAAAGCGGATGACACAAAACAATAAAAAAATTCAAAGCAGGTAAAAAAAAATGTTTTTTTAATTTAAAAAAATAAAGACCAAAATGTTTCACGAAACGGCAGGTGATGGTGTGTTCGGTGGGGGTGTTGTTGCGCAGGGACATGTCACTGAGCAGGAGGCTGGTGGCGTGGTTGATGGGCACAGACATCAACGGTAATCAAATCCCCTTCAGCATCCCCCAGTTCAATGGTACTCTCGTCTCCAAGCAACAACAACAACAACACAATCAACAACAACAACACACTCAACAACAACAACAGTCAACGCCACAACAACAAAATCAAAAGGACTCTCAACACCAACAACAACAACAAAACGAATTCACTTACTTCAACGTGTTCACTCGGGAACTCCTCATCCAAGCCATCAAGACCATTCTTTTCCACAACGACAAACCATCCTCTTCCTCTTCTTCCTCCTCTTTTCCATCCTCTTCATCACTCAACAAACCACTCTACTCCATGAAGTTGATGATTAGCCTGTTAGACAGACCGGAAATTGTGTCTCCCATTTTGACGGACCTCTTGTTGGCCATCTTGAGATCCATGCACAGGGACTGCGTGAGGAAGCTGAAGGAAAGTGTGGAGCAGCTGCTTGAAGAGAAGGTCTCCAGTGGCGAAGTGATGGCAGACACACTGGCTCGAAAGGTCCGACTTTGATCTTCTCATTCTTTTCATCCATTCATTCATTCATCCATTCATTCATTCATCCATTCATTCATTCATCGATTCATTCATTCGTTCATCCATTCATTCATTCGTTCATTCATTCATTCATTCATTCGTTCATTCATTCATTCGTTCATTCATTCATTCGTTCATTCATTCATTCGTTCATTCATTCATCTTTCCATTCATTTTTAGTCTTGATTTATTTTTTTTCTTATTTTTCTCATCCATTTATTCTTTTTTATTCGTTCATTCTTCCTTTTTTCCATTTGTATGCTTTATTTTATTTTCTACCCATCTTTTTATCCATCCATATATCACTTAATCTCTTTTGCAATTTACTGCTTCAGTTTCCTATCTAGTTATCAGTTGTTTATCAATCCACTCCGCTACGCATCCATCCATCCATCTCTATCGGTCTTCAATTCTCCTTCTCATCCATTCTTTGGTTCATTCTTCAACCCTTCCATCACCCATCAATCCATTAATTCCTTCATCCACCCATTACAACTCCACCCATCCATCTCAACTCAACCCATCCATTCATCTATTCATTCATCCATCAACCCATCCAACCCATCAACCCATCCAACCCATCAACTCATCCATCCATCAACTCATCCATCCATCCATCCATCCATTCACCTTCTTCAAGGCACGTGGCAAGGAGAAGAGTGCGGCCTCGGAGGTGCACAGGACAGCCTCCATTCTCTTCAACCACTTCGACCCTCACTTCATCTGGTCTTTCATTTCCAAACTCTTCAACCAAGCCTGCATCAATTCCATTAAACTATCATCGTCATCATCGTCGTCGTCGTCTTCGTCATCTTCATCAGTCATGACGTCATCAACGTCGTCGTCGTCGTCGTCGTCATCATCTGTTCCCCATTCCTACTCATCCTCTTCACTACCAAAGTCAAAACCCATTACAGTCACTGAGTTTGCCGATATCTTCAACTTTCTTATCGATAAGCTATCTGCAGTGAGTGAACTATCATTATTTTCATTTTTTTTTCTCATTTTTACAACAAGAATTCATTGAATATTCGTTCTTATGTAGTCACCACCAACTCCCAGTCACAACGGCCTCCCACCACAACCCCAACCACCTCCTCCCACCACAACCCCAACCACCTCCTCCCACCACAACCCCAACCACCTTCTCCCACCACAACTCCAACCACCTCCTCCCACCACAACTCCAACCACCTCCTCCCATCTCAACCTCAACCACCTCCTCCCACCACAACCTCAACCACCTCCTCCCACCACAACCTCAACCACCTCCTCCCACTGCAGCCCCAACCACCTCCTCCCACCTCAACCCCAACCACCTTCTCCCACCACAACTCCAACCACCTTTTACCACCACAACCCCAACCACCTCCTCCCACCACAACCTCAACCACCTCCTCCCACCACAACCTCAACCACCTCCTCCCACTACAGCCCCAACCACCTCCTCCCACTTCTAACCATATTTACCGCAACCACCACATCTACAATTACAACCATCTTAACAACCACCACAACTATTTCAACCACCACCACCATTCATACAGGATACCTTCATAGAGGTTCAATCTATCCACTTTCCCAACATCATCACCAGCATCATCAGCACCACCACCTCTCACGCCTCCTCCCTCCCCTCTTCCGACCTCATTTGCATCATTAGACTCTGCAGCAAGATCCTGTCAAAGATTATAATGTACTTCCTCTTTATCCCAGTGTATCTCCTCCTTAGTTTATGAATACCTACTGACGCCTTTAGAGGCTTTTTTATTGTTTTTTTTTTAATTTTTAAGTTAAAAAAATATGTTTGTATTATTTATTATTGATAAGATCAGTATTATGGTTAGTTATCACTTTTGTTCCTCGCTTCTCCCGTTCCCCTCATCCATCCATCCATCCACACTACATTCATCCATACTTCCATTCAATCATCCATCCTTCCATCCACACCCCATTCATCCATCCTTCCATCCAATCATCCATTCATCCATCCTTCCATCCAATCATCCATCCTTCCATCCATCCATCCACACCCCATTCATCCATCCTTCCATCCAATCATCCATCCATCCAACTATCCATCCATTCAACCATCCATACTTTATCCATCTATCTATCTATCCCTACTCCATTCATCTATCCGTCTATCAATTTATCTATTTTTCTATCCATTTATTTATCCATCAATCAATCAATCTATTTATACATCCGTCCATCCATTCATCCATAAATCCATCTTCTTCTCATAGCTACTCCCATGATCAGCCACTGATGCGTCAAAAGCTGCTGAAACTGGATGGGAGGAAGTCACAACAGGCAACTCAAAAGCCTTCGAGGTTGTGAACTGATCCATATCATGCTGTACAACATGATACCATGTCATACAACATGATACCATGTCATACAACATGATACCATGTCATACAACGTGATACCATGTCATACAACATGATACCATGTCATACAACATGATACCATGTCATACAACGTGATACCATGTCATACAACATGATACCATGTCATACTACATGATACTTCTTAATCAAACCCAATCCAATAGAATACAACCTTATCCAATCCAACCTCAAAACATCCAATAGACTACACCCCTCTTAACCACCAACACCAGCAGCAGCAAGAGGCCCTTAGAGACTGTGGACAGCGATCAAGACGTGGCTTTAAGCGACAGCTGCAACGAGGCTGACAAGGCGGCATTGGTTGGTGACGAGAGGGAAGGCAGTGGTGGCGGTGGAGCTGTCAAGGACCATGGAGACGAGGGGAGGAGGGGTGGGAAGGGAGGTGGGAGCAGGAAGGGTGGCGCCGGTGAGTCGTGCAGCAAGAAGGTGTTCGCCTTCATCGACTCTTTCCTGAGTCTCTTCCACTCCCTCGTTCACTCTCGCCTCCTCGCCAGCCCCGTCCTCGAGGCCTCTTCCATCCAATACCTTCTCCACCACTCCAACAAGCAGGCTTCAATGGCGGCATTTAAGCGACACCTAGTGAAAGATTTAGCGACAGACTCTGCACTATCCACTTCCACTCCCTCCTCTAACGTCACCTCCAAGCACAACGATTCCGAACACCTTTTGTCCACCGCCTGCAGACTGCTTGAGAAGTGCCTCTCTATCCCTGCCTACGACATCCACTTCTTCGGCACTGGTTAATTTGTTATTTAATCTTATCTAATCATTTGTATAGCGCTGATTCACACTCTTCAAAATTATTAATATTCGCTTATTTCATTATTAGAAAATCGAAGTTGTGAAGCGCCAAGGCAAGCAACTAAGGCGACTTGATCACCTCAAGCATGAGAGCTTAATAATTTTCAAATTTCCATTGATTTATTCTCAGTCTAGTTTCCAAATCCTCAAGGCAATCAACTGAGGCGCTTACGATAAGATTGCATTCTTTGTAATATTTGATTCTGTCTTTTATTGTATTGCATCGTATTGTGTTGTATTGTGTTGTATTGCATCATATTGTGTTGTATTGTGTTGTATTGCATCGTATTGTGTTGATTGTTTCACCAGGCATTCCATAACAGTTATACACTTAATTTTCTTCTATTTTTCATTCAATTACGCCATTATCCACTTCAACTCACAACGGCTCACAACCACCCCAGCACTCCACACACCCCTTCCACAGCAGACCTTCCTGCGTGGTTCAGCAGTCTTTTGTGTCTGTGTTGCGTGTCGTACGAGAGCTTCAACACACAGCACATCTCCCTCAATTGCCTCTTCGGCCTCCTCAAGCAGTGGAGGACTCTCTTCCACAACCTTTCCAACAAAAACCTCAGCGACGACACCGACGCAGAAAACGCCGAAGCTGATGATGATGATGAAGACGACGACGATGATGAAAGCCGTCGTGAAGGTGCTGGTGATGATCTCTGCACTGAACTCCATTTGTGCTACTTGGATGTCATCAACGACAAGACTTGCTTCTTCAAGGTTCGCATGAGCTATAGATAACCGAGCTATTAATAACTGAGCTATTAATAACCGAGCTATTAATAACAGCTTTTTATAAGAGAGCTATTACCGACTAAGCCATAAATAACTGAGATATGGATCATTAAAAATAATTAAACTATTAATAAGGTTTTATTAAACAAAAATAAATATGCTATAAATAAATGCAATAATAATAATAATAATAATAATAATAATAATAATAATAATAATAATAATAATAATAATAATAATAACAATAATAATAATAATAATACTAATGATAAAAATACTAATAATCCAATTTGTAAAGCGTCCGAGGCGCTCTCCAATGATACAGTTATCGTAAGTGAGCTATGAATAAATGGATGTTGATGAATTATGTGGAGGGCGAACCAAGCGTGACCCCTCAATGCATCACAGACTTCGTACAAGGGGTGTATAGATTGACTGGATTCTTGTACGCAGAAGCGTATAGCTTGCAAAAATGTACCAAAAAAAATTTTCAAAGCAAAAAAAGGAAAGGCGACATGAGTAGGAATGAAGTGAAAATTAGTATCGAAAAATTAAAAACTTCGGAAATGGAAAAGTAAAATGTTTTTCAAAATTCCGAAATTAAAAACGAAAAACTTGAAACATTCCGAAATTAAAAATGACAAACTTGAAAAAATCGATCGAAAACAAAATTGAAACTCAAAACATTTATGGTTCACAGCTGGTGGGGGAGAGTGTGTGGGAAAGTATGTGTCGGTGCATGGACCACGAGAAGGCCACGTGGAGTGTAGACACACACAAGGCCAGCAGCCTTGCTGGTGGCAGAGAGTCAATGGAGGGTAGGGATGTGGCTTGTGTGGAGGGAAGCCTTCTGAAGCACGTGGAGCTGTTTAATCGCATACACCAGCATAGTCCGCACGTGTGGGTGTGTGAGGAGGTGGTAAGCAAGGCGATGTTGTCCCACCACGTGAGTGAGAGGGGTCGAGGCCTGGTGCACTTCATGACCTTTTGGAACTGCCTCAAGGACATGAGGATCCTTGGAGGTCAAAAGTTCGACAGGTAAGTTGGCGATCATTGGGGTGGTTTTTGTTGGGGTTGTTTTTGTTGTTTTTGGGATTGTTTTTGTTATTATTGGGGTTGTTTTTGTTGTTGGTGGTGTTGGTGGTGTTGTTGGTGGTGTTGTTGGTGGGGTTGGGGTTGGTTGTTTCTGTTGGTTGTTTTAACAATTTTACAAATCGGGTTTATTACCAATATAATAATTATAATTGTTTTTATTGTTTTTGTTGTTGGTTGTTATAGTTGTTGCGGTTGTAGTTTCAGTGTTGGTATTTTTATTGCTGTTGTTTCCTCTGCTATCAACCTCAATTGAGAAGACTTATTTTTTCCGTTCAGCGTCTGCTTGTTTCAAGCCACTGTCATAAGTTAATTCTTCTCCTCCACTCATGCTCGCCTCCCACTCGCCTACCTCACAGGTGCATCATCATTCTCCTTGACAACCTCTGTCATGACAACCATCTCTTTCGTTGCCTAGCAACTGACTGGGTGGTCACGTGTTTCAAAGACCCTTCATTCGTTCACCTGCTTGAGCCTGTTCTAAAAGTGCTCTTGCACCCTGACACAGCAAGGCTGGTACTTTCGCTCTGTTGTCGTTATGCGGAGGATTTTTTTGAACACTCCTCACAGTTGTATCATTGTTGTTGCTTTTGCTCTTACTGTTACTACTGCTGTCACTACTACTACTACTACTACTACTACTACTACTACTACTACTACTACTACTACTAATGCTGCTGCTGTCGCTGCTACTACTATAATTACCACAACCACCGCTACTGTCAAAACCGCCACTAACACCTCCATCTTCATCGTCATCATTACTACGATCACCACTATAAGCAACACTACCACCATGTTTACCACCATCATCATCACCATCATCACTACCGCCATCATCACTACCACCATCATCACTACCACCATCATCATCACCACCATCATCACTACAACCATCATCACTACCACCATCATCACTACCACCATCATCACTAACACCATCATCATCACCACCATCATCATCACCACCATCATCATCACCACCATCATCATCACCACCATCATCACTACCCCCATCATCACCACCACAGAGTGTCGGTCCAGCATTTGAACAACTTTAGTCTCAAGTCGCCACCAGTTGAACGCACGCAGTCACTCGACCTATACGAGCCACCCATTGTGGCCGTCAGCAACGAAGGAGGCCACATCGTCTACCACGTCGACAACAAACGCCGCTTCAAATACCACAAGAAGCCACAAGAAGTGACTGAGGTGTCTTCGACACCCTTCGTTTATGAGCCACCAGAGACCTCGTCTGCCAAGAAGGCCAGTGTGCTGATAGACAAGTACCTGGCAAGCAACAGGCCTCACGCTTCCAGTGTGCACCTGCACGTCAATCCCTTTCTTACTGGCGTTGGCATGGCGGGACGGACGGACGGGCTGGTTGGAGGGGGAGGAGTGAAGGAAGACGAGATATACTCGGAGGAGGAAGAAGAAGAGGAGGAGGAGGAGGAGGAGGATGAAGAGGCTGTGTCGTGTTCCTTCGACGAGCCTGACTACCACGTGGGCTCCTTCCGCGTGGTGTCATCCATCCTCGATGACGTAATCAATGGCGTCTTTGACGACGCGGGCTCCCCGTTTTTCTCGCCCAAGATCGATGACATGAGCAACTCGACCGACTTCAGCGACTTTGTCAGCTGTGACGTGGTTGCTACTTCGCAACCGGCTGACCTGCCCGCCCCCAATAACAATGGTGGTGATGAGGAAGATAGTGGTGATGAGGTAGGAAATGGTAGTGAGGGTGATGATGACGTCGTCATGAGGAGGAAGAGTAGGGGGGGTGTTGATGGGGTAGCCAAAGGACACGACCCTGCGAGGGATGCCTTGGATAGCACGGTTGTTTTCAAGCAAACTCCCGATCTTCCTTTGAACAATAACAATAACAAAAAAGAAAACAGAAATGATAGTAACAACAACAGCAGCATTAATAAGGTCAATACAACTTCCTCCAACAATGTAACTATCATCACAAACAAAAGCAACACCACCACCAGCACTAAAGACAACACCACCACTACCAACACCACTACCAACACCACTACCACTACCAACAACAACGTCAATGTCAACAACAAGAGCAGACACACACGCAACGCGAGCACAGGCAAGCACATTCATCCTCTCAAGTCGTACATCCTCCTCTACAGACGCAAGTACGACCACACAAGGGTCCTTTGCGCCTTGAAGCTTCTGCGTAGCATGCTCTCCACCGACTCCAAACTTCCAGTGCACTCCCTCATGAACACCCACGTGAACAACAAACACTCCACCATCAAGGTTATTCCCACCAGGAACCGCAGCGTCAACTCACACAACCTCGTCGATCTCTTCATCCGTCACAAGCAGTCTATCCTGGGACATGACTTCCACCACAGTCTTCCCTACGATATTGTCGACACCCTTAATGACTCCACCTACCTTGAGCTGCTACTCTTTGTTCTCATCTACTTCATCAGGGCTTTCTTCTCCGAGGCTCTCTCGGACAAACTAACACCCCAAGACCTCGCCTCTAACCGGCAGGTCCACGTCAGTTGCTGTCACCTGCTGGTCTTTATCTTCAACCAACTGTGCTCTACCGTGCAACAGGGAAGCAGGGTGGCCTATAAGGTGGCCGAACTGCTGATCAAGAGCAAGGTAGCTTGTTTGTCGTTTTGTTTGTCGTTTTTTTTGTCGTTTTTTTTGTTGTCTTGTTTGTTTCCTTGTTTGTTTCCTTGTTTGTTTCCTTGTTTGTTTCCCTGTTTTTTGTCTTGTTTGTTTCCTTGTTTGTTTCCTTGTTTGTTTCCTTGTTTGTTTCCCTGTTTTTTGTCTTGTTTGTTTCCTTGTTTGTTTCCTTGTTTGTTTCCCTGTTTTTTGTCTTGTTTGTTTCCTTGTTTGTTGTTTTGTTTGTTTCCTTGTTTGTTGTCTTGTTTGTCGTTTTGTTTGTTTCTTTGTTTGTTGTTTTGTTTGTTTCCTTGTTTGTTGTTTTGTTTGTTGTCTTGTTTGTTTCCTTGTTTGTTTCCTTGTTTGTTGTTTTGTTTGTTTCCTTGTGTGTTTCCTTGTTTGTTTCCTTGTTTGTTGCCTTGTTTGTTGCCTTGTTTGTTGCCTTGTTTGTTGTCTTGTTTGTGGTTTTGTTTGTCGTTTTGTTTGTTGTCTTGTTTGTCGTTTTGTTTGTTTCCTTGTTTGTTGCCTTGTTTGTATAGTTGAACATAGTTTTTATTGTATTTTTTTTGGTATTATTGTTTCTAGATTTCCAGTATTTTTTTTATTGTTTGTGGCTTCATTGGTCAATCTGACCATTACATCTCAGTCAATTGCATTCTATTACATCAACTCACACAACACTACATTAGACTACACTGAATAACATCCCATTACCTCTGACCACCTCTTTGACCGCCTCCTTGACCACCACGCAGGTACAGAAGACCATTCTCTACTCCATCCACTCGAACGTGTCTCCCCAGCAGGGCAGAGGGGAGGTGCGTGTGGGGCACACGAGTCTCTGTCTGACTGACGCACGCGAGGCGGTTTGCGACCTGGTGTCAAGTGGCATTTACATGGAATCCTTTCTGAACCTCGCGGTCTCCTTGGTGCAGTTGGAAGAGCAGATCAGACTCAGTAAGGCTGACCCTTCGCAGGAGAACCTACCGAGGGAGTTTGAGATGATGTACGAGGAGTCGATGCAGCGTCAGAAGAACGACCACTACCTCTTCCTGACCGGCCATTCGATCATCTACCAGCCCATCCTGCTTGACTCCATCATGCAGTCCCTTTCGACGCCTCCTCTGCCCTCCAACCACCTGCAACACCGCATGTGGATCAACTTCATTGAGCGCCTCATGAAACACCTCTATAAGGCATCTTCCAAACTCCTTTCTCTCGCCATCATCCACATCAGCCAACACCTTGAACACTTCCACCAACACGCCCTATCTCCTCCTCCCGCTCCTACCGAGTAAGCTCACTTTTTTTTTTTTTTTTTCAATAATAATTTTTAAAAATACTTTTTTTTAAACATTTTTTCTCTCAGAATAAAGTAAAAAATATTTAAATTAAATTTCAAACTTATTCAGGGGTCTTGAAGCCCTGCTAAAGCCTCTTCACTAACACTTGTCATTTTGTTGTATTGTTAATAAGTTAACATTTGCTAACAACTTCAACACGTTTTGAATGTATTTCTATAGCGCCAAGTCACCCTCACCACTCCCCACAGCGCCTCAGACAACCTCAAACACCAAGGGGTTCTTCCGAACAGAAGCTTGCCTTTTTCCACCGACCACTATTGCTTCCTGGTCCGTAGCCTCACCTGCATCTACCACTACTGCGTCTTCGAGTCGAACCTCAACTCCACGGACAACTCACTCACCTCATCCACCAATGAGTTTCAGAAACCCTCGCTAGGTGGCCAGTTCGTGTCAGGCCTCGTTAGCGCCCTCACCTTCCAGGGTCTCTCCAAGGTCTGTGGCAGTTCTTTCGCATCTTCCTTCATCACTTAACCCACTTTTCAACTGTTTTCTATTCACTCAGTTACTGTTTAATGATTTAACTTTTAAACATTCATCTGCTTGTTCACCAACCTACTCACCCATCCACCCACCAAACCCCTTCAACCATCCAATCAGCCAACCCACACAACTATCTACCCAAATAGTTAATCAGCCACCGAGCAATCATCCCAAAACCACCCAATCAACCTGCAATTATCTATTCATCAGCCACATAACTCACAACCACCAATCCATCCCACAGCCAACCACCACCCGCCATTCCCACAACCACCCACACCACCCACGACCACCCACACAACCACCCACAACCATCCACAACCACCCATAACTACTTCCACACCACCAAAAACCCACAACCACAAAACCTCCAACCACACAACCACCACCACTCAGTCGAAGCGCAACAGCGTGTTGGTGGCGAGCATGGAGGACGCGGGAGTGCAGAGTGAGTTGGCCACTCCCATGCTGACACTCCTCCCTAGTGTCGTCACCACCTGCTTCCACGCCTTCAACTTCTTCCAACAATGCCACGCCTACCTTTCCCTTGCTGAGGACGACAACAACAACAACGACGATGCTGGTGCTGCTGATAATGATACCGATGACGATGACGCCTCTACCACTTGCGGCGTCAACGTCGACAAGCAATGGCTCACGGTTGGTGCCCTGGTGTTGTCATGACGACAATCATTTGCACTTTTAGTTGATTCTTATCGAATGTTGCAAATCGGTTTTTGAGAATTCGGTCATTCAGTAATGAATAAAAGATCATAAGAAATGTTTATTGTTATAAAGTATCGAACAAGGCCGACAAAAACTTATCCATTTTCGTTTACCATTTTCATTTCCTATTTCTTTATTATCCTATTTCATTATTATTATTATTATTATTATTATTATTATTATTATTATAATTATATATTTTTTATTATATTTATATCATATATTTATCACAGTTTTTTTATTATATTCTTTCCATCATATTTTTATTTTGTTATATTTATTATATTCTTGTTCTTTACCTTATGCAAGCACCATCCACACACACACACACACATACACACACACACACACACACACACACACACACACACACACACACACACACACACACACACACACACACACAGCGGATGCGGCATGAGGTGCTTGAGTTGCTTAACCCTATCTCCTCCAACTACCTTCCCCTCACCCTCGCCTCCTTCTCTCTCCTCTGGAACGAACACTCCTCCTTCACCTCCTACGAACAAATGGTTGTCCCTTGTGCTTTGAAAGCTTAGGCGCTCTCACGCCATGTTCACGTCATTAATTTAAGTTTTAATGAATTTGTTACCAATTCAATGCTGCTTGGGATTTTCCCCTTCATCTTCTTTCTCATTCTATCTTTTATCTTCTCCTTCTTCATCTTCATCTTCTCACTTATCTTCCTTTTCATCTTCTTTTACATCCTCTTTTCATCATTTTCTTCATTCTTATTTTTCTTATCTCCTTTTCCATCCTCTTTCTCATCCTCTTTCTCATCCTCTTTCTCATCCTCTTTCTCATCCTCTTTCTCATCCTCTTTCTCATCCTCTTTCTCATCCTCTTTCTCATCCTCTTTCTCATCCTCTTTCTCATCCTCTTCCTCATCCTCTTCTTTTCTCAACACCAGGTGGACTTCACGGCCAACGAGCACCAAAAAACACTGGTTTTCATGCTTCAAGACTTGAGGTAGGTTAAAAAGAAACATAAATAAATAAATAAATAATTAACTAATAATCATTATTATTATTTTTATTATAATGAGAATAACAATAATAATACTAATTATAAGAATGAAAATTGTACTACTAATTAAAAGAATAATAATAATAATACCAATTATAATAATAATAATGATAATACCAATTATAAGAATAATAATTATGGTAATAATAAACTCCAAATCTCACAAAGACTAATAACGACTCATTTCCGCATCCCCCATGTTACAATGTAGTACCTCGCTCACACCTAGGTCAGTGTCCTTGCAAGCCATTCTCAACGCCATCAAACTCATCGTCAAACAACCCCTCATCTTGGCTTCCCACGCCAATAAGGTCTGTGTTGTGGTGGTAACTATAATAAATATTCGAAACAACACTGCACTCCGCTATACCTTGCCTACACTACTGATCAACATTATAATGCACAAACCACCACATACACACCACGAAACCACACACCACAACATGAGCTACCCCACAAAACACCTCATGCCAAGCCACACCGCCACACACACCAGAGCAAGCAGATGACGTTAGAGACGGGCATGTTACGCATGTTATTTGAGTTCACGCGGCAGTTGAGCGAACGTAACGCAACTTCATTCACTGACGCCTCGACGAGGGTGGTTGCCTTTGTGAGGGAGGTCTTTCCATCATTCCAAGCCACCTCCAGCCATCCCGCACTCTTTGTCCTCATCAGGTGAGCCCGCCCGTTGTGATAGGCTTGTTGTTGTTGTTGTTGGTGTTGATAGGGGGTTAGTGTTGTTATGGGGTTTGTGTTGTTATGGGGTTGGTGTTGTTGTTGGTATTGTTGTTGGTGATGTTGCTGGTGATGTTGTTGGTGTTGTTGTGGGCTTGGTGTGAATTGGTTGGTTGTTAGAGTGAAGCTGATGGCGGAGTAGTGGTAGGTGGTGAATGATAGCGGTTGGTAGAAGGATGGTGAATTTTTGGGATAATGATGGATTTATAAGGATTTTATTTTTTAAATTAATTAAATTAAAAGGATTTGATTGAAAATATGATAAATTCTAGCTATTAAATGAAGGATTTGTTCCGCAGTTTGTTGCATCACGTGTTGGTGAAGAGTCCTGTTGTGGAAGAGAAGAAGAAGGAGAGTAGAGACCTTCATGTGAGTGTTGATGTTGTGGTGTTGATGTTGTGGTGTTGAAGTGGTAGTGTTGATGTTGTGGTGTTGAAGTGTTAATGTTGATGTTGTGGTGTTGATGTTGCTTTTTTGGTTGTAGTTTAGCGGTGATTTTTTTTAGTTTTATGGTTATGGCGTGACGTAGATGTTGATGGCAAGGCGTGGCTGTAATACTAATTTAAGTTGTGGTGGTTGCTGTTGTGATACTGATGAGGCCAATGTCGAGCCGTTATGATAACAACATTTTAAATTTTAACTTCATTCATAGCTTAGAGTAAGGTTGTCGTCTTCAATATATTACATCCTTTCATTAATTGCCTTAGCGACCCAATTCAAAGTAGTCCACAAAACACTTCCAAGCCTCTCTCTGTAAGTTATCAGTCGTAAAGACGTGATCATTACCATTAAAGCTAACGATGAAATAGAGTAATATATATTAACCCTAATATTTTTATTTTAATAAAAATTATTAATAAACAAATTTTTATAATATTTTTCAATCATGACAATATGAATTTAATGATTGGAGTTGTGATGATTAATTCCAATCTTCAAGATTATCATTAATCATAGTGATTATAATTGGTCCCAATGATTCTATTAATCTTAATCACCCGCGTGATGGATTCTATCTGTTTCCTTCGGAACTCTGTTTGATTGGTCACATGTTTTGCACCACTCCGCTTCTCACCATCCTCTTGCTATCCCACCCTCACCAATAAATCAAATTCTATTGCCCTCACGTTTTCTTACTTTTTCACTTGTACCTTTTATGCTATGAAGCACAAATAGTAAGGTCAGAAATGCATGAATTGACTAAGTAGTCATCGGAGTCATACTTCAGACCACCACAACAACAGCCAAAAGGACTTCTCACACTGGATAATATTCATACCAGCACTAGCCTCAACACCTCAAACCCAACCTCTACAACAAATACCAACCAAAACCACGAACCCGCAAGACAATAACATCCACAAAACCCAAAATACAATAAAAACCCAAAAAAAAACGATAAAAAAAAAACCAGTTCCAACACCAACGGTCACAGCAACACCCACAAATCGTACATAACTACAAAACCCATCCTAACCTCCACAGGAGTTCACCAACAGACTGCTGGAGTCGTGCAGTGGCGTGGTGGCAATGTCTCTGGAACAAGGGACCTTCTTCAGGAGGTCTCTGGCAGTCAAGTCAGAGGCCATCCCCTCTCCAGAACCAGGCAAGGAAGAACATTCTGTCGTGGCTGGTGGGTGTCTTGCTTCAGTTGTTTTTTGAGTTTTTTTTATTTGTATTTTTTTTTCGGGTTTAATTTTTCGTATTTTTTCATGTTTTATTCTTCGTATTATTTAAAATTACTTTTCTTACTTTCATCTAAAACCACGTTTCTTCCACGTCTTTCGTCTTTAAACCCTACCCACCATACCTATTCCACTCTACACCGCACCAACAACACTCTCCAACCCACACCTTTCACTCACACTTGTCCCTTCCCACCTCAGACGACCAGGCGTCCGAGAGGGCATCAGTGATGTCGTCATCAACGCTGAGTCTTTCACAGCCTCCCAAACCCTTCTCCACGCAGTCCGCCTTCTCTCTCAGCGTGCAGGCGTTGCACGTGCTGGCTGACGTGGCTGCG
>OX387254.1:8038363-8068363 GCA_947562095.1 Branchellion lobata | reverse complement strand
TCCCCCATCAATCCCCCATCACTCCTCCATCACTCCTCCATCACTCTTTCATCACTCCTCCATCACTCCTCTATCACTCCACCACACTCCCTCCATCACACCAGGTACGCAGGCAGCTCGTCAAGAGAATGTCTTTCGCCATCTTTTGTAGCGAAACAGACCAGTACAACAAAAGCATACCTGACATACAGGGTTTTTAACCGTTTATTTTTTTTATTTTTTATTTTTTTAATCTTTATTATTATTCACTTCTTTATTATTATTCAAATTTATATTTCTATTTTATTTATTTTATTTTTATTTTTATTACCAACTATTTTTTTAATTTCATGTTATTATTTATAATTTCAAAGTTTTTTTTCGAACTTTATGAAATCTCTCATCTCGTTAGTTCTATTTGAGCCGCTAAGCCATTTTTCTATTAACACCTCTACGATGCCAAACCAGAAAAGTTGTCAGAAAGTTTGCGCTACACCAATTACCCACTGCTGCAAGCGGAAGTGTTCAACTGTTTCCGGGTGCTGCTCCTCAAAATGACGTCATTCGCCCTTGCTCCTCTGTGGCCCACCATCATCAATGAACTGGTGGGTGGAATGGTGGTGATGGTGGGTGGCATGGTGTGGTAGTATGATGATGATGGTGGGTGGCATGGTGTGGTAGTATGACGATGATGGTGGCATGGTGTGGTAGTATGACGATGATGGTGGCATGGTGTGGTAGTATGACGATGATGGTGGCATGGTGTGGTAGTATGACGATGGTGGGTGGCATGGTGTGGTAGTATGACGATGATGGTGGCATGGTGTGGTAGTATGACGATGATGGTGGCATGGTGTGGTAGTATGACGATGATGGTGGCATGGTGTGGTAGTATGACGATGATGGTGGCATGGTGTGGTAGTATGATGATGGTGGGTGGCATGGTGTGGTAGTATGACGATGATGGCTGTCCCAAGGGGCTGTTTGGTGGTGGAAAGAAAGATCTGAGGTGCTGTGCTTAATTTGAATAGGTATGGATGGAGTGGCGTGGTTAGACTGAAGATGGTTGAGGACTGGATTGTTGTGATTGAGAAGGCATGCTTGTGATTGAGAAGGCATGATTATGATTGAGGAGGCATGGTTGTGATTGAGGAGGGATGGTTGACGAAGGATGCTTGAGGTAAGGAGAAAAGAAATAAGAATAAGGATCAATATGTTTGAGAATAGTAGTAGGATGGTCGAAGCTAGCCCAGGAGTAGACAGCTTCAAGCTGGCATGGCATAGTTTTGATGGAGCACAGAGGAGAGATAGGCACTTCTGAAGGGACTCCTCTTCCAACAGACTCAGGTGCTGATCAGCATGGAGAGCAAGATTGAGAGCTTGGATGTGGATGACTTGTCGAGGTAGTTGTCTTTTTGTCTCATTCCAGCGTTCCATTCATTTGTTTTTCCATCTCCACTTTGACGCCTCCAGAATTATCTATTTGTATAGTCATTTTATATTATCATCAAACAACACCACTACACCTCCACCATACCACCACCACCACCACCACGCAGGAACTACCAGACCACAGACCTCTTAGTGACGTCAGACGACAAGACCAACTCCCTCTTTGTGTCGGCTTGTAAACTCCTCGACCTCCTCCTCATCCTACCTCCCGAAAACCTGCCCAGATTCCAACTGTAAGCTGTTTCTCCCACCTCCAATGACCTACGCTAGTTTACAATGAATGAATGAATGAAGTACAACTTGTACTAATAAATCCAATCAACAATTCAATACTAATGGTTTGATTCCTCGATAAATTTTATACTGTTTCAACGATTGACAACAGCTACAAGTGGATGTTTGTGGGCGACGCAGGTGCTGAAGATCACAAAACCTCCCCCCCTCCCTTCGTTCCTCACGCCCTCAAGATCGCCAGACTAATGCACAAAAAGGTGATTTAGTGGCGTGGTCCCACCTTATCTAATCTAATCTTATCTAATCCTATCTAATCTTATCTAATCTAATCTTAACTAATCTCATCTTATCTAATCTTATCTAATCTAATCTTATCTAATCTTATATTATCAAAACATAGCGCTCATTACGCACTGTTCAAGAGCGCTCGCTGGTGGTTAACATCTCTGCGTTCCTTTGTTGCTTGTGGTATTTTCTCCGCCAGTATTAATTTGCTATTATTTATTAGAACACATTTGATTATATTTGCAATGGATCTTTTCGAGTATAAACCCCTCCATACTAATAATAATAGAAGCAGAGAAAAACAACTGTAAACATTGAAACAAAAAAATTTGATGAAAACACAAACTGCGCAAAACATTCAAGTTTGCAGTTACAAGGACACACACACCACCACCACCACCATCACCACTACCACCACCACCATCACCACTACCACCACCACCATCACCACCACCACCACCACCACAGTACGGTCCAGAGGTGACAAGGAAGGCCGAGAGGAGCAGTCGTTTGCCCAGCAGGATCGAGACCTGCAGGACTTTTTCACCACCGTATGCACGGACTGTGCGGGTGTTGGCTCCTTCAAGGCCTTCGACACGTCTTTCAAGAGATCTACCTCGGTCTCCAAGTCCCAATCCTTCTCCCACTTCAAGGACGCCACTTCCTCCTCCCCTTCAGACAACAGTCTTGAGGCCATCAAACACTCCATCCTGCTCGAATTCATCGAGAAAATGACGTGAAGGCTCTGCGTCAGAGCGTGAAGTTTGATCGATTACGTAACGTGGGCGACCAGCTTGTTACCCTGACTGGTACACCATACTCTCTTCGTCTTCAAGACCCTCCTGCGTCTTGTGACCCATTGCATGTGTTGCGGTGTTGCGTGAGGTGCATGACATTGCGGTGTTGCACGTACCTTCAATCGTATGTTATCTTACCGCTCACTTTGAGTCATTATTTACATGTCTCTGGGCCGGTCTTCATTGTTAACCGCTACACCTTCCATATTATCCATTGGACGACCTTACATTATATTTTTCTGACTTAAATTTGCTTTCTTGTAAATTAAAACACTCATATTCACACTCACTACTAACGTCAAATCATTTGTTGAAATCACGTTGAAATGATCGTTTTAAATCGCTATACACTTTATTATATATTCGCATGAGACGGGAAATGATATATGTGACACAGGGGCATTTAGAAAGGAATATCCGGAACCAAATAAGTGATTTGTAAATATTTCCAATAATCTTATCGTCATAAATGGACATTTTACACGGAAAAAGATGTCGAAAGATGAATAGTGGTGGTTGTGGTGGTGGTGGGTGTGGTCAGTTGACCTCTTCCTCATCTTGTGGAATCATTGGTTCCTCCATCTCCAGGTCGTGGTCCTTTGAGAGCTTCTTGGTCTTGAACTTAACCCTAGTGACTGTCTCGAGGGCTCCTGACTCGGTCATCACCTCTGCCTCGTCGTCGCTGCTGGAGACACGGAGGTAGGGATTGTTGCTGGCGGGACGGAATTTGAAGCCAGTCATGACGAAGAAGAGAATGGTGGCCAGTTCAACCAGGAATTCCGCCAGCCATGTGAAACGGAAGGGAATGGTGTAGCTGAGCATGAGGATGATGATGCGGGTGAAGTATATGTAGAAGACCACCATCATGTAGAAGTGCCTGAAGATCTTGAGCTTCTCAAGGTTGATGGCGGCCTTCCCATCCACTGAAGAGGCCTGCTGCAGGTGGCGGATGGACCAGAAGACAGGCAGCATGATGGCCACGCAACACACAAAGTCCACAAACATGAAAATCTTGTACCACACGTTGTACGTGGCTTGGCCTTCCTCCGTCTCAAACATTATGATGTGAGCCACATTAGTGAGAATCTGGAGAGGGATGATGATGACAAAGATTTTTTTCTCATTTTCGGAAAGAATGTGTTTGATGAAGGTCCATCCTGTGCCGATGAGGACAATGGTGACAAACATGAGAATGCCTTTGGTGAGGTAGACGATGTAGAAGAGAATGGCAAAAGTTTCCTCCTTCTCTCCGTGCACATCGATGAAGTGGTAGTTGATGCCATGGAAGAGCAGTGAGATTGCCTTGATGTACATGAGTGCCAGCATCAGGTAGTGCACCTTGAAGACATTCTCCTTAGACCTGCACAACGTCAACATCCATATGCTGGCGAAGGCGAAGGTGAGGGCAAAGAGGGAGTAATACATGTTGGGTAGCGGCATGTCCCCCACTGACAAATAACTATGCTTGTTCTTCTCAATGATGTCCACCGTCATGTTGACTCCACGTGTGTCACAGTTGTGGAAAGTGAGAGTGTATAGACCAGCCTCACTGGACTTCCAAAGCAGAATGGAAAAGCCAAATGCATAGCGAATTCCATCAAAAGTGTACAATTTGAAAGTTTTCGTTGAATTAAAACTTGGTGCAGGTAAAGAATTATTTGAATTTTTATCGTTAGCTTCTAGAAGATTTCCTTCAATAATTGTGAGATTCTTTAAAGCTCCATATTTTTTCAATGATACATGTTTTGATGTGAAGTTAAAATGAAAAACTATGAGAGATCCGGAAGTTGAATAACTGTCGATGCAAAGACTTGAAGTTCTATCAGAATCCATTGGAAATAGTTGACTATTACTCGCTAGAGTCATGTCTATGGTCAACACACTAATATCGGAAGTAATCAAATTACTCATATTCACTGAAATATAACCTGAAAAAATCATATAAATTGAATTAAAAAACATATAAAAAACAAAATAATTTTAATTATATTATAAAAAATGTAAACCTCCTTCAGCCAAACCGAAGCTTGTAAAATGAATATAAGAGCGTTTGTCTGAAACGACATTTATCTTGTGTTTTTTGCTCGATCCGTTATTTACAAAAATTAAACTTATAATAATCAATATTTTTATATATAAATTAAATACCATTCTAACAGACATTTTGATAACTGTTTACCAAAGAGCACAAACTCCGTTACTAATCAATGAATAAATTAAACTAGAATACAAATAAATACACCAAAAATGTGTTTAGTTTATGATTATATAATAAAAAAAAATTGTTAAAGATTTCGTTATAGTTTTGTTCAAAAAGTTAAATTAATAATTTTGGTGTTTTAGTGAAGCCAGCAAGTATAATTGTGTATTTTTCATTCTCCGATTTTTATCTCGTTCTTTTTTAGATTTTAAAAAAAGGTTATAGGTCTATTCTTTTTTTAAACCAAAAATCAAATTTACAGCTTTCGATTCATCAATTAAGTTTTGAACTTGCATATGACTTAAAAACGCCGCATTGAATCAGTTAAATTTTAAATGACGACATAATAATTTTTCACTGAGGAGGAATTTGTTTCAAAATGATCCAAAAATTTATTATTTTATCAAATAAATATTATTCACTAGGTGCAAATCTTGAAATGTGGAACAACAACCAGCAGGCCAACCCATGGCCTAACAGCAACCAACAAGGTTTTTTTTTCTTAGATTTTTTTTGCATTAATTTGAAAATTAAACCTACTACTACCAATTTTTATTCCAGATTGGGCTTCATTAGTGAAGCAATGGATCCAAATCAAGGGTTCCTCTGATGCTCAACAGCCTTGTCTACAGCCACCCCATCCGTTACAGGCTTTTCATCAGCCCGCTCAGCCATCCAATGCGCCATCTCCACCTATCTGGCAGAAGCTCCAAAGCATGTCAGGCAGCTCTAGCATCACAGCCACTAAGCATGACCATTCAGCTAATCAACAAACAGTAAATTTTTCCCACAGCGGGAGTAGCAACAGCTTAGGTCTGTGCAGGAGATTTTATTTCTTTTCCCCTATGCCTCAGACTCTTCGTGATGAGCACCTGACTCTCCCACCATGAAACGCCTCTCACTACCCATCCACAGGGCCAAACACCACTCAGCTTGAGGGTAACAAGTGGCCTATTTGGTCAGTCCCACCACCCCCACCTCCCCAGCCACAATCTCCACAAGTTTTTACTCTTCACTTTGATTTTGCATAATATGTTTTTAATATGTACTATATTCTGATTTAAGTTCAAATTAAGAATATAGTTGCATTATGAGTTTTTTTTTTGCTTTAAAATTTTTTGAATAAAAATTAAATTTTTAACAAATTGATATTTTACAATTTGAAGAAACAGGAGTACCCAAAAGCACTTGATCACAATGTAAGGTTTCCCAGATTCATGATAGTATCATGTACTTTTATTTAAGTTTTTTGAATAATTACTATTGCAAGTGAAATAGAATAATTAATTTAAATAAAATTAAAATTATTCAATTCAAGTCTATACATTTTTTTAGAAGTTTTTTTCTAAATTGATAAAAATTTTGAATGTTTCTGCAGAAACCAGCTGTTGTCAAAAATGCTTTTGACTCACCAAGGCAATGTTCCAAAGACATGGAAACTGCCTACACCGTCGACACTCACTCTTCTTACCCACAACAACCCAATCAACAACAGTATCAACAGCAACAACAACCCAATCAACAACAACAACCCAGTCAACAACAACAACCTAATCAACAACAGTATCAACAGCAACAACAACCCAATCAACAGCAACAACCTAATCAACAACAACAACAACCCAATCAACAACAGTATCAACAACAACCCAATCAGCAACAACAACCCAATCAACAACAGTATCAACAGCAACAACAACCCAATCAGCAACAACAACCTAATCAACAACAGTATCAACAGCAACAACAACCTAATCAACAACAGTATCAACAACAACCCAATCAACAACCACCCAATCAACAACAACCCAATCAACAACCACCTAATCAACAACAACCCAATCAACAACAACCTAATCAACAACAACCCAATCAACAACAACAGTATCAACAACAAGCCAATCAACAACAACAAACCAATCAACAACAACAGTATCAACAACAACATCCACCACCATATCAAAATTTTCCACAAAAACAAAATCAACAACAGCATCTGCCACAACCAAATCAGCAGCCGCAACAACAACAACAAATAACGTATCCCCAGCAAATTAAACAACAACAGCTGAACTATTTACAATTAACTCAACAATCAACCTATCCACAACAACAACAACCTCAACAGCCTCCTTTCTCTCAACAACAAAACCAACAGCAACAACAACGTTACCCATTTCAACAACACCCACAACAACAAAATCACCACCAACCACTACAATATGGTGCAGCTTACCACGACTCTATGGGGTCTTTCCTTCCAAACGAACCTCAAGACAAGGATAAATTCTCTCAACAACCTTACCATCAACCTCAAAGCACACAAAATTACCATGCACCACCCCAGCCACCTCCAACCTTCGGACACTCTTTACAACAACATCACCAGCAACAAGATCACCAACAACAACCTCCAGCCTTCACGCAATCACCGCCACCACCTCACCACCAACAACAACTGCCCTTGTCGTTCCGACCACCTCCAATGCACCCACCGTTCAACCAACCTCTGCAACACCCACCTTTCAACAACTCACCAACGCCCTTGCAACAGTTCCAGCAACAATACCCACAACAACAGACTACACCCATGCAGCCATTCCAGTTTGGGACTCCCCTTTCCAACAACTTTCTAGCCAACAGCCCAGACTACACCATCAGTATATCATTTTTTTAATTTTTCTAAATATTTCAATGCTTTTTGTATTCCTATTTTTCTCTTTTTTTTTTTTTTTTTTCCCCGATCCTTCCTCTGTTTTACTTTTCTGTACTTTTTTTTAAATTTTTCATTTAAATAGTTCGTAGCAGAGCGCTCTTGAACAGTCTTGAACAGGGTGTCAGCGTTATACGAATACTTTGATTTGATTAGATTCTTTTTTCAATTTTTTTTCCTACTTTTCTTTTCTGCCTTTTTTTCTTTTTACGTTTCCTTGCCTTTTTTTCACTTGCTTACCCTTCCATATACCTCTTTCCATCACCCCCATTTCCTTCCCTAATCTCTTCTTCTTCCCTTCTTTTCCAACCTTTTTTCTCCTTCACTTCTTCTACTTCATCCTTCTGCTTTTATTTTGTTTTTCACAACTTCTCTTCTTCCACCCCCTCCCCCCCCCCCCCCCGCCTTCCCCACTTATTATTCATTATCATTCATATTCATTTCATCTTTATTTTTATCCCGTCTTCACCTTCTTGCCACTCCAGCCGAAGCAGCCCGCAGGAAGAAGCTGCCAGCGTGGATAAGGGAGGGTCTAGAGAAGATGGAGCAGGACAAAAACAAGAAGATGGAGAAGGAGAGGCAGGAGGAGGAGAGGAAGAAGAAGTTGATGGAGGAGGAGAAGCAGAAACAGGAGGAAGGAAAGCGGTGGGAGGATGATGATGAGGAAGAAGACAAGGAGGAGGAAAAGGAAACTGGTGCTGAGGAGGAAGAGGAGGAAGAAGAGGAAAAGGAAAAAGAAGTGGTTATTTTGTTTCCTTACTATGAAAATGATTGAGTGTATATTCTACTTGTTCGATTATTTGATTATAGAAAAAAGGAGGCCTCAGTGATGATAAAGAAGAAGATGAAGAGGAAGAAGAGAATGAAAAAGAAGACAATGATTCCGGAAGGTCATCTCCTCCAGAAGGCACAAACAAAGCAACCGCGAAGAAAGAAAAGAAGGAAGATGTGAAGGAAGAAGAGGAGGAGGAGAAGGAGGAATTGAATGAGGAGGAAAAGCAAGCAAGATTGGTTTGTTCTTTGAAACACAAACGTTCATTTCAAGCTTATTGGTTGTACATTATCAACTTGGCGCTGGTCAAATTATCATCGCTTCAAGCAGTACCACATTAGCGTTAATTAAAATCTTAATGAGTCCTAATGGAGTTCGATGTTGGGTCGTTTGTTCATGTTAGCTTCAGTGTGTCTAAATGAAACAGCATTGCTGAATGGCGTGGTGTTCAATTAGAAACAATCAACAACTTTTTATTCTTAACCTTGATTTATTATCTAGGATTACTGCAAATGCACACACACGCAAGTAACAGCCACACACATGAACACACACACACACACACACACACACACACACACACACACACACACACACACACACACACACACACACACACACACACACACTACTTTCCAGCTGTTGAAGATCCAAAAGATGATGACGGGGCTCCTGTTGGAGGTGACAAGTTCCGAGGTGCTCTCCATCTCCTCCTCCGTGCTTCGTAAGGCCTCTCGTAGGCGCTCCAAAGGTCTGCTACCCTCCTCCTCTTCCTTTTTCTCTTCCTCTTCCTCTTTTTCTTCCTCTTCCTTTTCCTTTTCCTCCTCTTCCTCTTTCTCTTCCTTCTCCTTTTTCTCTTCTTCCTCCTCTTTTTTTCTTTCTTTTCTATTTCTTCTTCATCGCCTTTTTTTCTTTCTTTTCCTTCTTTTTTCATTCCTTTCCTCTAACTTTTGTTTTTCCTTCATTCCTCCTTCTTCTCCTTTTTTATTATTCTTCACCTTTTCATCTTTTCTTTCCTTCTTTCTTTCTGTTCTTTTCTTCTTTCTCTCTTTCTTCTCTCCTCCATCTTCTCTCTCATGCCCTATCTCTTCCATCACAAGACCTTCTTGTGCCTTGTTGACTATTGCTTTTCTTGTTACGTCATCATCAAAAAGCAACTTGAGCCTTCGCCATCCCTCCTCAACTCATTCAAATTGTAACTTTCATGTTAATATTTTCAATTTATCCTCAATACAATATTTCCAACCTTCACAACTCCATAAAGTTTTTACCATAGTATCAAACATTAACAATTCATCCCATCATTTAAAATTCATCCCAACATTAACGACTTATCCCACTCGTTTATCCATAAACCCATGCACCATCCATTCACCGCCTTGTGTCGCTTTGGCGCCTTGATGTATTGCTAATTACCATTGCCATCTCGTGCAAGCTCCAGTCTCCACTCTAGCCATCTCATCCGCCCTCGCCTCCATCACGGCCCTTGGTGAGCTCTTTTGTTCCTCCCATTTGTTTCTTCTTTGTTCTTCCCATTTGTTTCTTCTTTGTTCTTCCCATTTGTTTCTTCTTTGTTTTTCCCATTTGTTTGTTTTTTGTCTTTGTTTCCTTTGTTTCTTTTTTGTTTCTCCTATTGTTTATTCTTTGTTTCCTTTGTTTGTTTTTTTGTTTGATCTTTGTTTCTTTTTTGTTCCTCCCATTTGTTCGTTTTTTTTTTCTGTGTTACCCCTATGTGTTTGTTCTCTGTTTCCCTTGTTTGTTTGTTTGTTCTTCGCTTTCCCTATTTGTTTGTTCTTTGCTTCCCCTGTTTTTTTGTTCTTTGCTTTCCCTGTTTGTTTGTTCTTTGCTTCCTCTATTTGTTTGTTCTTTGTTCCTCTTTTGTGTTTGTTCTTTGCTTCTCTCGTTTGTTTGTTCTTTGTTCCTCTTTTGTGTTTGTTATTTGTTCTCCCTATTTGTTTCAACATTGTTTTTATTTCTTATTTTTGTTGTTTCATTTTTATCGTTGATTTTTATGATTCTTGTTGTTTGTTGCTTGTTGTTTGTTGCTTGTTGTTTGTTGCTTGTACTCATTACGTCACCATATTTTCCATTTTTTATCCGTTTCCCCCTTCTTTCCAACTCTTTCAATTGCTTCTCGATTTTATCTAAATTCTTCCTACGTTCTTCTGTGGCTGTTACTTCATTGTTTTATGGTTCATGGCGAAATGCTTCATTGGTTGGTTTGTGTGCTAACTGGTTGCTTGAATGAGTGATTTTTGTGATGGTTGGTTGAATGTGTGATTTTTGTAACGGTTTGTGTGATGGTTGGTTGAATGAGTGATTTTTGTAACGGTTTGTGTGATGGTTGGTTGATGCAATAGCGTCATTACTTCCTTACTATTTTGAACGCACTTTAAACCCAATCACGTCATCAACGTGCCTTTGATCTTCTCGAATTTGCGCTATGCAATTTTAACGTTTTTTTTTTAATTTTCAAATATAAAATTTACAATCGTCGTCTGCTCATTTGCGCACTAATACTTTCAAATCGCCCACAAATTCATTTTAATTATTTTTCAAATTTGCATCATTCATCAAGTTCGATTCCACCGCCGTATCATGAGTACGCCCATTAGGAGGTCGCTTTACTTATGGCGGGATTATCAGCACTGACGCTCCGTGACCGCATTGAATCATCCTCAGTTCAATTCAATCTTTCATCACAAATTACCGCTTCAACCCATCTGCCTCCATCATTGACGTAGGTGATGATGGGGACAGTGATGCGGATGATGAGGAGGAGGAGGAAGATGATGGCGAAGAGTTGTCTGAGAGTGAGGATGATGACGACAACTTCACGGGCCTTCGCAGGAGGATAAGGCAGAAGAGGGAGGTGTTTGAAAGTCTAATGAGGGAGGCGGAAGGTGGGTGGCTTTAATGTTGTGACGTGTTGTATTGCCTTGTGCTATGTTATGTTTCCTTGTCTTGTGTTATGTTGTTGTTTTGTGTTGTTTTAATGTTTTGTTATATTGTGTTAGTTATGTTTTGTTGCATGTAACTCAAAGGCAAATTTCTTCTGCTCCACAGAGAGGCACAAGACGAGGGATGAGGAGGAGGACGACGATGATGAGAGCAAGCATGCAGGCACCAGGGACAATTCCACTGCAGCCTCTCCCGAGGGTCTTGTCAGCCGACCACCCACCCAGACCCCTTCTACCAACACCCTCACGCAGTCATCGTCGACTTCCAGCTCGGAAGAAAGTTCCGTCGATTCAAAGGCCCGCAAAAAAAGATCGAAGCGGGAAAAAAAAAAGAAAAAGAAGAAGAAGAAGATGGAGAAAAAAGAAAGGAGTGGTGAAGAAGAGGAGGAAGATGAAGGCAGGAGCAGGATAACCAAGCACAGACAAGATACGCGAGTCAAGGCCTCTTCGGAGAAGAGTGGCAAAAGTCGAAATAAAAAGAGGTCAAGTTCCGAAAACAGTTCCGCCTCACGTGACGGGAAGCGCTCACGTTACGATAAACAAAGCTCACGTGACAAAAGATCCGCTTCACGAGAGAGAATATCTAGAGAAGGGGATTCCAGGTCGAAGGAAACAAGGTATCGAGATAAAAGTTCAAGAGAAAGAAGATCTAGGTCAAGAGAAAAGAGATCCAGGTCAAAAGAAAGAATATCTAGGTCAAGAGAAAGAAGATCTAGGTCGAGAGAAAGAAGATCTAGGTCAAGAGAAAGAAGATCAAAATTAAAAGAGAGAAGATCTAGGTCAAGAGACAAGAGAAGTAGGTCGAGGGAAAGAGTAAGTTCACACAGGACTGCTGTGAGAGAGGAGCGAAAGAGAAGGAGGTGACGGTAGATTTAAGGTTACGTCTTTATGGTGCCCTGCCCGGTAATTTCGACTTCGTATTTGCCGTATTGTGCTTCCCACTTGCTATTCGATTTGATTATTCATGTATCTTTCGTTTGCTCTCCTTCTAGTTGGTGTCTTCATTGCAGGTTGATGCTCCGGGGATCAGCCAGCGACGTCTTAAGTGATGGAGCCTTTGCAAGCTAGTTAGGCGTTTCTTTTGTGTGTTTATTTAAACTGATCATCAATCGATTCAACATCGTCTTCACTGGATGGATTTTGCTAAGACTTCATTAAGAAGACAATAATTATTATTTATTATAAAATTATCAAATAAAAATGTGAATTCAAAAGTGAAATGTTATCAGCAAAAGGAAAAAATTGTGTTCAAATGAAACTGTTGGAAATCTAAAATCAAACAAATTCGACCTGAAATCATCGGCGTGTACTACAAATAAGTGTGAAAATGCGGTGGCGTGGGACGACCACGTCACGTGACGGAGGCAGCGCTTGAAATTTGGGGACGGAAAACTCGGCCGGTAAAATGAATAGCCGCGGTTCGTTCGTCGATGAGGACAAACAAAAAGGGGTGGTCGGCTCTGAAGATTTTAGGCACCTGCTGGATACTGGTGTCGGCTATAGAGTTGGAGTAAGAGTTGGTGCCCGAACACGTGCTGGCCCCGATGGACGAGTTAATCTCTTGCGCTGTGCCTTCGTCGATCTCGAAGCACAAGTGGTGGAAGACTCGAGAGAGGAAGAGAGTGTTGGTGCCGTCGATCCCTGAGAAGTCGGCCTTGCCGCTGACGTAGAAATTTTTTATGCCTAGTTTTATTAACGCCTCCCAACAAATGATGCCCAGTTCGTAGCGGAACTTTGGCAGATACACGTCCACCAACTCCTCTTGCAGGCGGTCCAAGGCGTTTTCAAGCGACGATCGCGACAACTTCATTTCCAAACGACTCAAGTTTTCGGAATTTTTTGGCAGAAATATGAGAAGTTTCGAGTGACCGCAGGCTAGTGGGAGTTCCAGGAGGTCGCAGTCCAGCTTCGAAATGTGTGCCATCTTGAAGACCCTCCTCTGGTACATCATCGGCACCTGCGGAGCCTCCATGTTGAGGTAGAAGGGCAGACAAGTGGTCTTCTTCTTTTCGAATGGGTGCAGGAAGGACAACTTGGCGTATGTGGCGCACACCAGCAGCAGACTGGTGTCTCGTTCGATGATGCCCATAGGCAAGACGTCTTTTATTTTCCCATGCGTTTTTTCTTCGGCCCACTGATTTATTTCCTTTCTCGCGATGTCAGGTCGATTGCGGAAGTCGACATTTTTGACTCGAGCTATTTCGTATTTGGAGCATATTTTTTCGTAACGCTGAATGATGATATGGCCGGGCTGAACAAAAAGTCTTATTGCGAACTCGAAGATGCCTCCCTTGGGCAGGGTGGACTTGGTGAGGTCCCAGTGCATGGCGGCAAACGCAGGCAGCAACTGGCTTTCCTGGATCTCGTGCAGGTGTAGGGACTTGTGTAACTCATCCCTAGTTGAACCTCTAGCGCCCAGGTGTATCATGCCCAGACCTATAGAAACACTTATCGGTGATATCACAAAATTGCCCGGTCTTTTACCATCTTTGCAGAATTCTTGATAGAGCTGCAGTGAAAATTTGTTGTGAGCTCTGGAGAGGCAGAGCAGGTGAGTGCGAGTGGTTTTGTTGTTTCTGGGGGTTGGTTCGGTGCTGTCTGGAGTTGGTCTTCCATCCGCCATCTCACTTTCCACTGAACCCATGTTTGATTCTGCATTTGAAATGAAATAAAAAAAATTCTTTAAACGAGGCTTGGTATTTTGATTTATAATAAAGAGGAAATCGCAAAAACAATTTTCAATTTATTATGAGTTTTTTTCACAAAGAAATATTACTTGTTTTTTAATTTAGAAATCGGAGCTCGTCCATAAATATAGCCTAGAATCTTCTATTGTCAAATGCAAACAGCACAATTCAATATATCATCTTTGAAGTTTGTAACTCTCTAACGGCAATAATTTGAAAATAAAGCTTCTCAGACAAACGTGCTTAATTCGATGAAAGTCACAGATGATTTTAAAATGGCCAACGCTTATTTCAATAATTTTTATAAGAACTTTCACTGTAAGTTATTCATTAAACCATCGAACATTAACAAAAATGTCAAATCAAGTTGAATGATAATTTAATTACGGGCAGTGTCCGTCTTCGAATGTGTGGCATTAAACACACAGTCCCAATTCTGTGTTTTCATTGCTCGACGCTTGCTTCCACTCTTCATTAACATCAACTGCTTTCATGAATATTCAGCGCCTCTTACATATATTGATCGCTCTTCTAGAATTCCATTTCGTTCGGTTTTTTATCATTCGTAATCCATTTTTCATTCCACTACTCGTCTGTTTAGTAATCTGCCTGCGAGCGTGAAGGGTGGGGAAAAGGATGCAGGAAGTTATGAATTACCATGACTCATCGATCGTGCTTGATTGGTCAGACATCGGAGTGGACAATTATGAATGAAGCTGAAATATCTGTATAAAAAAGAATTACGTGAAAAAACTAAAAAAATCAAAAGTTTGAAACAACTGAAATTGAATAAAATCAAAATAGTTGAAAAAATTAAAAATATTTTTGAAAAGTTTTCTGTTTGCAGTCCCATTTATGAGATAAAAGGCTTTCATGATTTTTCCATTTCAAAATTTATCGTGCAAAACTCCAAAATATATATTGTTATACAATTTCTTGAATTTTTTTATATATTAATAATAAACTACTTAGAAATAAACTACTGAACTCAATGAAATTCAATGAGTTAAATATTTGAAACAGATTTATGAACAAATTTTTAAAATTTTGGAATTGTTTCACGTTTTTGTTGAAAAATCAGTGGTACAATTCTTTTTTTGAATTTTACTTTGTAGTTTCACCGATATGTTTACTTTTGATTTTTCTATTTTGTGCTATTCATCATATAATATAATAAAAATAAATTCGTGTGTAACCAAGTTTATTTTCTAAATTAACAAAAAATTTGCACCAAACAATTTTAATTCTAAAAAGTGAGTTTTTCAGAAAACAAATAAAGAGACAATGTCTTCGAATGATGACATATCGCAATCTTCTCGAGCACCCAGTCGGACCATTTCCAGCCCTTCATCAAACGTTCATTTACCAGACATGCCTAGATTCGTACCTCCTTTTCCAGGACCTAGTTCTTCATTTTCAGGCTATCCCAGCTCCAACTGGCAAGACCTTCCCTTCTTGTTACCACCGGGACTTCTGCCTCAAATTGGGATGAACATGTATTCCAGAGCAGCTCTTCTTCATTCTTTGCAAACTTCACCTATGTATTCTCCTATGGCGCTTATGCAACAATCTCATTTCAACCCATCTCTCTTTCCTGTCAAAGATCCAGTAAAAACAAGTCAAAGTTCAAATAAACCCGAAAACAAAAGCAAAGCTTCCAAATCATCGAATGAAAGCCGATTTAATAATAGTTTTGATCGTTTTCCTGCTGATTCACA
This sequence comes from Branchellion lobata, assembly GCA_947562095.1. Lineage (NCBI taxonomy): Eukaryota > Metazoa > Annelida > Clitellata > Hirudinida > Piscicolidae > Branchellion > Branchellion lobata. The sequence goes on along the minus strand of OX387254.1, from coordinate 8,052,566 downwards.
AGAAAACTACAAAAGACATTCAACAGCCTCTTCAGCAGACCCTCCCAAAACCTCCCACAGTCATCCGCTTGAACTCATAAAACATTCTCCTAAAGAAGCTTCAGGTGCTTCAAGGTCATGTGATGATGTGCCGCTTGCCCTTTTGAACAAGGCAAATGACCTATCTCCAGTTTTAATCTCAGACGAAGGTTCTAACCATAGCACTGATACTAGGTCATCGAAAAGAATTTCCACTAAAAAACAAGAAAATTATACTTTTACAAACATCATCGAAAATGTATATTCCAATAATCCAAATGTCACGACGACTATTGTAGATGGCAAAGAGCTGGACAACAAATATGTGAATGAAAGTGTCAGTCAAAATGAAGACAACTCCCATAACAGTACGGATGTGGGTAGTATACAAACAGAAACAAGTTTCAATCACATTACAAGTGAGGTGAGTATGCCACAGACCAGCTCCAGCACTCAAGCAACAGAGGAATCTCATTCTCGAAACCTCATTGAAAAAGAACGAGCTGACAATGACAGGGATTCAACTTCAGAGTCAAGGAGCTGCACAGATCAGTCCATCCGACCTTCCATAACACTCCCCCCTCGTAAAAGGCTCACTCGCAATCCAGACGACCACCCAGAACAATCACACTTACCTCCCACCTCTTATGCCTCTTCATCTTTTGAAGCAACAAGAAATGTGGAGTCTCTCTCATCGGTCGAAAATCCTCAGTCTTCCAACTTCAGATCATGCTGGAAAAAGTTCAGTGCCAAGATGAACAACAACGGACCCACCCCATTCAGGTCCATGCACATGTCGGGAAAGCCAATGTATGACTGCAGGTTATTTTTCCAAAAAATGTCCGTCAAGGATGCTTGTAAAAGTGGTATGATGGGCAAGTCTTACTTGTCCAACATGCGTTTTTACCACCGCAACAAGTACCCCACAAGGAAGGAACAGGCTGAGAAGGAAGGACCCATATCTCCTCGGGTCACCCGAAGTCAGGCCCGACAGAAGAAGACCACCGAGGACACCACTTCTTCAGAGCCTCAAGAACCACCTCCGATCCGCAAGTCCAACCGCAAGAAGACCTCCAACAGCAGGTATGATGTTCCAGACATCATCACTCCGGGTAACAAACCTCGCAAGTCTCGCAACTCTAAGAAGAGCAATCAGTCGAGCGAGGCAACCACTGAAGAGGTGACCACTGTGGTGGAGGAGGGCAAGAAGGAAGTGGAAGAGAACAGGGACACCACCACACCACTTGAAACTGCACCCACTGACAAGCAAGAGCCTACTTTGCATGCCATCCCCATCATTGAAATTGGAACTGAGTCGTCAACAACAACAACCACCACAACTTCTTCTTTTACTCCTACCACAACCACAATTCCAAAAACATCTTCGACGCCACTACCACCACCGCCGTCAACAACCACTACAACAACTACACAACTCTCGACATACTTAGTAACAGTAGCAAGCACAGATGACATGCGTCGCTTGGAGAGTTGTGACAGAAAATCAACGTCATCAGGTCTTTCTACTTGCTCTGGGGACGTTTCTATGGACACAGACACGCCCATCAGCTTGCCTCCAAAGTTCAGGCACACCAAGAAAAAGTCGTTCGTCACCTTCAACTCCGATGACTCCAAACCACCAGACCTTGTCTCCGAAGCCACCATTAAGCCCACCAGAGATGGAGATGGGGAGACAGACCTTTCAGCCACCCTTCCCCCCATCATCAAACCCTCCTCCTCCTACCGAAGTCTCAGTGCTTTCATCAGCAATGAGGTGTGCACGCTTCAATACATCACTGTTAAAGTCAATACATTACATTACAATGCTCCACAGCTCAATATAATACAGTGAAGTACAGTTAAAATACAATACAAATACAACAATTGTCATAGAGGCCTCAATCACAATTCAAGCTGTTTATTCACATGAAATTTCAAAAGATTTTCAAAGTCGCAACTTAAAAAAATTATTAAAATTTTTTAAATTATTTTCTATTCTGAACTTTGATTTCAATACCTTTTCAATGCAGCAGGCAAAGACCACACAGTTTTCTTCTGAGGGCAGCGTCGCAAGCACTGAACACAAGGGTCCTGGCATCAGGACCACAGAAGTTCCAATAAACGATGAACTTTCCACCATCACTTCCACCCTCACTCACACAGAAACTATAGCCCACGTCACTCCTTCCGTCATCTTCACTTCTTCCCCCACACTCACCCAAGCCGAAATTTATGTAAAAGAAGATGCCAAAGATGAGTCAGCATCGGTTGAACCAACTCAGCCGCCTTCTTCACTACCACCTTCGTCAGTATCATCCTCATCATTGTCACCACCTTCCTCTTCATCATCATCCTTGTTACCATCTTCATTATCATCATCACTATCTTTTTCCTCATCATTATCATCAGCATCATCGTCAGCAACGTCATCAGTCTTATCAGTAATGTCATCCTCCACATCATCATCACCATCATCATCGGTGTCATTATCGTCATCATCTTATACTCTTTGCTCCACCACGTTGACATCATCATCAACATCATCAACATCATCATCATCATCATCATCATCATCATCATCATCATCATCGTTATCATCAACACCAACGTCATCATCATCATCATCATCATCATCATCATCATCATCATCATCATCATCAACAACAACTTCATTTACAAAGCCGATAACCCATGGAACAAAGATAATCCCAACAACGCCCACCCCTTCCACCACCACCACTCCTCCTATCACCACCACCCCTCCCACCACCGCCACCATTCATCTCACCACCACCACCCCTCCCACCACCGCCACCATTCATCTCACCACCACCACCCCAACGAATACTTCATTAGACATCACCAGCAAGTTGGATACCACAGTGACAACTTCCACTGTGATCAATACTTCTCCTCCTCTTCTTCCTCCTTCTCATCTTCCTTCATCTCTTCCCTCTCATTCTTCTCATCATCATTCTCATCCTCCCCATCTTCCTCTTCCTTCTCATCTTCCTACTCATCCTCCTTTCCTTTCTCCTTCTTCTCCTCTTCCTCTTCCTTCTTCTAATGTCCCATCTGTGGACATACCTTCAGTGCCTAGTGAAAAAACTGTGGAGACAAAAGAAGTTACAGACGGCATTCTAAAAAGTTCCAAAAAGGCAATTGTGAAGGAGGAAGGTGAAGTAAGGAAGGTAGTGGGAAGTAAAAGTGGTGACTTCACCTCCAACAAAAGTAACAGCGAAGATAGAACGCTCATTATTAGAGTGAAGGAACTTGGCAAAATAAGCATGAAACCCAAGGCGGAAGTAGCGCCGACCAATGAGAAGAAAGATGACCAAGTCACGTGTGACACAGCTAATTCAAAGCTAAGCTCTCAACCAATCAAATCGACCGAAGCCACAGAGCCAGGTAACCAATCAGAGGCAAGGATAGCAGAAGCAAGCAGCCAATCAACGACGAGGAACGAGCAGGGATTTTCCGAGTTGAAGTTAAAGATAGACCTGAGTAAGATTACCGTTTCGGATCACAAAAGACCTGTCAGCGCCGCTTGTGTTGTGCAGACTGGCGTAAAGAAGGTGACTGAAGAGGCGTTGAAGAGCAAGGAGGGGGCCAGAGAGGAGAAGAGAGGACACAAGAAGACCAAGACCATTAAGGTGCTTTTGAGCTCCAAGGAACATGCTGAGAATGCCACTGTGAACAGGGAAGATGTGTCACGGACGGAGAATTTTGGTGCAGGGAGTGGTCGAGAGGTCAAGGCAGCTGTGAGTGACAGCACCAAGGAGAGATTGGAAGGAATTGCTAACCACCAAGAAAGTGGTAAAGAAGATGAAAAAAAGGATGGAGGGGTGGAAGGTTACGTGGAAAATAGTGGCTTGAAGGAAAGGGATGATGAGAAGGGCGATGAAGATGGGAGGGCCAGGGTGGATGAAGGTGGGGTACGGGAAAACAAAAATGACGTGGTTGATGGCACTCTGAAAGAACTTGAAGATCCTTACAACATCAAGCTAGAGATGAGTGTGACAGATGGTAAGGCAACCAACAAGGTGATGAAGAGGAAGAAAAGGGGCAGAAAGGGAAGGAAGAAAGCTCCTTTAAGCACAAACAACAGCTTCCCTGCACATGACGTCAGCAACAGTGTCGATCGATTGAACTCTTCCGTCGAGATCGACGTCAAAGTTACAAGCTCTAAGAAAAAGTGCAAGGGTAAACAAGCCATTGCCTTGCCTGGAGATGCCCCTGTTGAGTTTCTGAGGGGCGAGGGAACGTCGACCGAAGTGCAACATCAAGAAGCTGCAAAAGAGATGACCGCTTCGAATGAGGCCAAGCTGGAAACGTCTGGTATAGACAACACCACTGAGACACCACTGGCCTCCCAAGGGGCTTCGCAGGACTCGCACAAGAAGCTGGATGTGTACGACTGGAATCAGAACGACGACGAAGGCGATGAGCTGGATGAGATGCCGAGGTTCAGACCCAACAGGAACAAGCCAGTCCCTTCTCCCGCCAAAAAGGGCAGTGGCGAACAGAAGCACCAGCAGCAAGGAGGCACCATCGACAACCTCCTTAACTCTTGCAGGTCAGTCTCGGTGATGATGCACAAGTTGGAGTCTGAGGAGGCAGCAGGAGGAGTGCAGTCGCTTGCGGCGGTCGATGCGGGAGAGACCCAAGCGAGGCCTGACAAAAAAGGTGCGCTAGAAAAGCTAGAAGAGAGGAAGAAGAGAAAGAAGATTAAGGACGAGGGCGCTAGGAAGGGCAAGAAAAGGAGAATTCAGAGACAGAGGTCTCAGGACACTGCTTTAAACAACCCATCCCTCAAACTACCACTGCCTGACGTGCAAGGCTTCAAAGGTGCCAGGGACTCGGAGACATTAACGTCGATCAGGACTCCACTGGACGCCAAGAAGCAGGCTGACAAGGGCGATGGGGCATCCTCGGAGGGGCCTTCTGCCAAGGGCAAGAAGGACACCATGTCGGTGAAGTTCAAGCTGAGGAAGATCGGCTGCGAGTGGATCTCCGTAAACAAGGGACGCGCCTCTGAAGCACTGAAGCCTGAGGGTCACGAGAGGATCAAACACAAGAGCAAGAAGGCCAGACAGGCTTCCAAGCATTTCGACCGACCCATCTCCATTTTCGTTCCCGACAGCATCGCGCAGGGCTTTGTGTGCAACGACCCGCAACTCAAGCAGGCCTTTCTTGACAAGATCCTCATCTCGGACTTCTTCAAGACGCACTTCTCTGACGTCGAGAACCACTCGCCTCCCACCCCTCCCCACGTCTCCTTCAACATCACCGACGAAGAAGATGAAATCAAAGTGGTTTTTTCCAAAGAGGTCTTCTTCACGTCCTCTGAGCTGGAACAGGCATTTTCCAAGCTTTCCATCGCATCCACACCTCCCAACAACCCAAACACTCTTGCTGCTTCTGTTGCCGCTGTTCAGGCTTTCAAAAGTCCTACAAGCATCCTTCAAAAGGATTCTTCTATTAGAAATATGAACAAAAATAAAAATGATAATATTAGTAATTATACTAATATTAATAATGAAGTTATAAATCAGACTTACAATAACGCCAGCTACGCCAACAACCACCTTCACAATAATCCTGGAAATGACAATAGCGACAACAGCAACAACAACAATAATATCAAAAACAACAACAACGCCAATACAACTATCTGCAACAACAAAAACACCATCAACAACAATAAAAACGCTATCAACAACATTACTAACGACAACTACAACAATAGTAACAATGTCAGCAATAACAACATTAACAACACTAACAACCCTAATAACAACATTAACAACAACTGCAAAAATAGCAATAACAACTACAACGACAACAGTAATATCTACCACAACAATAACAACAACAACAACAGTAACAGTAACATCTACAACAACAACAACAATTACAGCAAAAACAACAACAGTAACATCTACCGCAGCGCCAACAGCGTGCACTCATCCAGCAAGGATCAGATGCTCGCGTGCAGCGAAGATGTTGAGGTTCTCTTTGCACTCGATGGCTTTGACGTCGGCAAGGAATTCAGAAATAATAACAATAACAACAACGCTAATAGCAACAATAATAATAGCTATAATAATAATAATAATAATAATAATAATAATAATAATAATAATAATAATAATGATAATAATAACTACAACCCCAATAATAACACCAACATAAACGTCAATAGTAATAATAATGTCAATAATAAATATAACAACGTTAACCTTTATAAAAAAAGTCATCATAATGACGGGTATGGTAGCAGTAATACGAATCGTGTTGATCATAGAGGTCATCACAAAAGGGTCACTAATACTTCTCCAACTCATCATAACAATTCCAGTATTTTCCACAGCAACAACAACAGCACCAGCTATAACGGCCACAACAGCATCAATAACAACACCTACAACAGCAACTACAACAAAACCAGCAACAACAACGATTTCAACGGCTTCTTCAACAATAACACTCTTAACCACAACAACAACACTACACATAACAACACTATCAACAGCAACACTCTCAACAACAACAACAACAACAACAACAACACTGTCAACAACAAACAAAGCAACTACAACACCTCATTCACCCCTCCGACCCTCTTCCTGCTCGACGAAGACTCACCATCAAACCTCGATTGCATCGGTGACGACCTGCTTGATAACCTCTCCAGCCAACTCATTAACGTCAAATGACCATTTCATTTAATCTTTAATTGATTTTAATAGGTTCCAATTAAAGTTTACCTCTAATTAATTTTAATTAAATCACTTTCCTATAGTTTTGATTAATTTTTTATTAGTCTTAACCAAATTAACTTTTTATTTCTACCAACCTTATTCATTTTACTCAGTCTTAACTCAATTATACTTCGGTTTGACCCATTAGCTAACAAATACATTATGATTAAATTAATGAAATATCTTATTATTTATTTAAATTAATGAAATATCTTATTATTTATTTAAATTAATGAAATATCTTATTATTTATTTAAATACTAATTAAGTCTCCCGATTCGAGTTCAAATTCTTCGTAATTTCGATAGTATTTCTTCAAATCACCTGTAAATAATGATCTTCACCTTATTTCACACGAACCCTCACAACTTTCAATTGTACATTACACTGAAGTCTCTAGACATTCTCTCGAACATCGTTTCGCGCCTAAATCTCGTCAATAACTTCGTATGTATTCAAAGTTTATTTCCATAAAGTTTCCACGAAAAATCATTTACCATGCATTGTTCAAATCACGACCATTCGGAAGAATATAAAAAGCCAAAATGCCATGTGAAAGATGAGCGGTTTGTGGAGAGGTTTGAGGAGAGGTTTGAGGAGGGGTGTAGGAGCCGAAGAGACGCGAGTGTTTGAGGAGGGACGAGGTTGGTGGATTTCCACGTGTTCCAGTTGAACCTCTTTAAGAAGGGAAGTCTGCACGATAGATGAAGTGAAGGGATGGCGCTGACTGATCATTCTCGCCAGTACCATGGCTCCCTCCGTGCACCTGGTTCGCTGTGAAGTGAATGTATCGCAATGGGTGTGTTTGTTTGCGTTTGTAAGGGTACGTGTGTGTGTGTGCGTTTGTGTGTTTTTGTGTGTGCGTTTGTGAGTGTGTGTGTGTGTGTGGGGGGGGGGTAGGTGTGGGTGTGTTTTTTACATATATTTTGTATAAATTTCAGTCAGACGCTGGAATTATTAAAAATTTAAAAAATAATAATCAGCAATAAGCCAACCAAACAAACACATTTTTCTGACTCCCATCAACACTGCCCAAAAGCGCTCATAAGGATGCCATCATTGATAATTACACCGATAATGTGCTGATGACAATGATAAACGGAATTTATTCGTAATAACGATGTTGTAACTAACGCAAAATGACACGAAAAACGCAATCATTATAAATCCTTTAAGAGCTGTAACTAAAATCATGATAGTGACGAAGAAGGAGGAGAAACGTCTCTGAGGTCATGTAGTTTGCGAACTGTGCGCTATAAAAATTGTACATTTATTCATTCAAAAAAAAAGAAAAACGGAAAAAAAGAAATGAACGTTGTCTTGGTTACAAACATGGAAGGGTTCAGGCCTTCGAGTTCTGGTGGCTGGTGCGATGCTGAGTAGAAGGTTGTTCTCGTGCACCACCAACAACGACAACACACAGGGATTCACAAAAGTTTTGTTCGAAGGTTTTTCCAAAAAGTTTCCCGAAGGTTTCTTTCCATTCCGATTAGAAACATCTTCATTGTTCCAGTCGTTTCCAAGGGGTGATAGTCTGCTCTTCCTGCTTGCCGGGTCTTGGTGGTCGAGGCGGTATGAACGGGTTCGATTGGGTTGGTTCAAAACCACCGATAAGATTTCCAGAAGTTGGTGGAGGTCGAATTGAAAGTCAAATCTGTTCTCCAGCAAAGCTGCCTCTTTGGAGCTGAAGCCAAGGTGCATGTAGAGGCCTGTGTGTTTGTGTGTTTGTGTGTGTGTGTGTGTGTGTGTGTGTGTGTGTGTGTGTGTGTGTGTGTGTGTGTGTGTGTGTGTGTGTGTGTGTGTGTGTGTGTGTGTGTGTGTGTGTGTGTGTGTGTGTGTGTGTGTGTGTGTGTGTGTGCGTGTGGCACGTGAGTGTTGGGGTTATGTACTTACAAAGAAGTAAAAAATGGCTTGACAGCTTAGCACTTCAACAGAAAGTGTGGAAGTGTGATAAGATTTCTGAATATTAAATCAGGGAAGGACGGACATGGGAGTAAAAAAACAAATGACCGAAGAACAATTGAATACGAAAATAACATTGTGACCGAACAAATGAACGCATAAATATAAGATAAAGTGGACCAACGGGTGATTGGATGGGTGCATGGACGGGTGCATGGATGGGTGCATGGATGGGTGGATGGATGGGTGCATGGATGAGTGAATGGATGGATGGATGAGTGGATGAATGGCTGGATGAATGACTTGGTGAATGGATGGGGGGATGAATGGATGGATTGATAGATGGATGAATGGATGAATGGATGACTTGGCGGATGGATGGGGGGATGTATGAATAGATGAATGGATGAGTGGATGGATGGGTGAATGAAGGAATGAATGAATGGATGGGTAGATGGATGGATGGGTGGATGGATGGATGAATGAAGCAAAGAAATAAATGGTTCAAGGTTCCAGAAGAGGTGCAAACAAATGGAAAGAGTAATAGGCGGGATGCATAATGGGAGCGAGAATTAATAAAGATTACGCATTGGCCACACAAATTGGAGCAGTGATGATGAACAAAAACACGTGACACTGGTGATGAATGGATAGGTTAATGAAATGAATGAATGAATGGATGGATGGATGGATGGATGGATGGATAAGTGAATAAATAGATGAATGGATGGTTGGATAGAAAGATGAATGGATGGTCGAATCGATGGATGAATAGATGAATGAGGAGGTGTATACATAGAGAAGTTGGTAGATAAATGAGTGGATGGCATATGAATGATTTGATGGATGGATGAAGAAGAAGAAATAAATCTATCCGTTGTGTGTATCAGACGAATGAATGAAATGCGATTAATGAATGCATCGAGTAGAGATGAATGGAAGGATGAATGAATGGGAGGATGAATGAATGGGTGAATGGATGGATGGATGAATGAATGGAAGGATGAATGAATGGATGGATAAATGGGTGAATGGATGAATAAATGAGTGAATGGATGGATGGATGAATAGATGAATAGATGAATGAATGGATGAATGGATGGATGGATGAACAGATGGATTTAATAAGAAATCTAGGAAGGAATAAATGGTTGGAGAATGAAAACACTGGGAAAAATAAAATTGCATTTTCCGGAGATTTTGATGACAAAATCATTGAGTGGCTTAGTGAACAAGGTGATAGACGGGTGGGTAAGTAGGAAAGAATGGATGAAGAAACTAATTAAAAAAATCAAATAAACAAAAAATAAATTTTATTTTTATTAAATAAATGAAAAAAATAAAAATAATTTGAATAAAATATTTAATTGTTTTTAAGTTTCAATAATTTATTTTCAAATCTTTATTTCTATCAAAAATTACACTTTTGTGAGCACAAAAGGTGCATAGAAGGGTGTGCGGTTTACTTACCCGGGTTGGAGTTGAGAAGGGGCACAGATTTTTGTGACTTGGCGCAGACTACCACGCCGTACTGGCAACTACAGCTCCCCCTGTTCTTTATCACTAAAAGTGCATCGAGATATTGATTGATTTCACACATGCATAAAGACGTATACGATGTATACACAGACACTTTGAGGTCTGAGTCAAAAACAGGTAATTATACTCGAACGTGCACACACAAAAACTCACTCATTCACCCAAACATACATTAACACACGTAGAAACATACATTAACACACACACACACACACACACACACACACACACACACACACACACACACACACACACACACACACACACACACACACACACACACACACACAACATACACACACACACACACACACACACACACACACACACACAAACACACACACACACACACACAAACATACACACACACACACACACACAAACACACACACACACAAGAATACAAACTCAAACGAACATAAACCTTTCGGTGTTCGACATTTTTGTTTTGAGAGCAGCGCTCGACTCTGGACACACGTGATCAACTCTTGCGTGACGTCACAGCGACAAATGGTCACGTGGTGTGTAGACGGAGGAAGGGGAGGAGCAATGATGGAAAGAGTGTTGATGAAGGACAGAAAGGACGAGTGAACACGACAGTCTGCAGAGTGGTGTCAAAACTGGAGCCTCTTCTATTGAGCCCACAGCCCTCCAACTCCATTATAAATTAATTTTACTTTTAAAAGAATGTTCCAAATGGATCAATGAAGATTGCAGTTTTTTTTAATTTTTGTTCACATGATTTTTTGCATTTTTTTCCATTCAAGCTCAAAAAAAAAAATAAGCAAACAATAATAATAATAATAATAATAACAATAAAAATAAAAATAAAAATAATAATAATAATAATAATAATAATAATAATAATAATAATAATAATAATAATAATAATAATAATAATAATAATAATAATAATAATAATAATAATAATAATAATAATAATAATAATAATAATAATAATAATAATAATAATAATAATAATAATAATAATAATAATAATAATAATAATAATAATAATAATAATAATAATAATAATAATAATAATAATATTAATAATAATAATAATAATAATAATAATAATAATAATAATAATAATAATAATAATAATAATAATAATAATAATAATAATAATAATAGTAATAATAATAATAATAATAATAATAATAATAATAATAATAATAATAATAATAATAATAATAATAATAATAATAATAATAATAATAATAATAATAATAATAATAATAATAATAATAATAATAATAATAATAATAATAATAATAATAATAATAATAATAATAATAATAATATATAATTTGAAAGTCCTACACAGCTTTTAATTCGTCAGGTTACATTAACAAGCGTTTTATAATTTACGCCCATTCTGCTTGGTCATGCCTGCCTACCTCACACCTCGTATCATCGCACTCCGATCAATTTTCAATGCATTTCAAAATCATCTTTAAATTATTATTTTTGCTTTTTTTTATTTAAAAAAATTTTAAAAATTTTTTTTTTTTTTAATTAAAAAAAAATAATTTTTTTTCACGTTAATCCACACATTCGTTTATTTTCCTTCCTTTTTAGCACCTCTATGAGCATCCCTTCGCCTACTACTTCACAACTTCACTTACCCATCTCGCCTTACCTAACGTGAACTCTCAACCACTTACCCGCCCACCAATCCATCCACCCACCCGTCCACCATTCTACCCACCAACCCACTCATTCACACACCCACACATCCAGCAACCCACCTATCTATCCACCCAGCCACCCACCCATCCACCCAGCCACCCACCCATCCACCCAGCCACCCACCCATCCACCCAGCCACCCACCCACCCATCCACCCACCAATCCACCCATCCAATCCACCCACCCATCCATCCACCCACCCACACATCCACCCACCCATCCACCCACCCACCCATCCATCCTTCCACCCATCCACCCACTCCTTAAACCTACATTTGTCATACTTCACTGACATATTCCTGTCTCCATGCTCCCTCTTGCCTCCTCTTACAACAAACACACCACCTCCATTTCTCCCTACTGTGGTGTTCCTATTATTGATTTTGACTCCATTTCCTGAAATATTCAAATCTTCTTTTTCTTTTTCTTCTTCTTCTCTTTTTCCTTCTTCCATTTCTCCGCCACCATCCCTTCCAGCTGTCGTGTACTTAGGCAAGTTAAGACTTAGCAAATATTCATCAATCGCCTTCTCTGTAACAAAAAATGGTTTATTTATGAGGTTATTTTGTGAATAGTATTTTAAATAATTGAAAATCAAGTAGACAAAATTATACTTTTGACATATATAAACCACTGCGTTGAAGTAAAGTACTTTCTGATTTTAAAAATAAAGCGCTAGAGCATAAAATACGCAGAAAAGTTGATGGGTTGTGGCCTTGAAAGAGTAACGCCACTTTGGATACAATTGCTGTTGTATTGCATGTTATCCAATCAACCACACCACGTCACAATAGACTACACCAGCCACACCATACCACATCACACCGCGCCACACTAGACCACATCCAGCCACACCCAGCCACACCACACCACACCCAGCCACACACAGCCACACCCAGCCACACCCAGCCACATCCAGCCACAACCAGCCACACCACACCACACCACATACGGACACACAAAGCTCCACGGTAGTCGAAGCTCTGTTGAAGTTGAAGACATTCTTCGTTAGAAACACCACGTGATGCGGCATTGAAAAGCCTCTGAAGCACCACGTCGTCCTCTTTGAAGCCACCACCGGAAACATTGTGGTAGATGGTGGCATCAAAGCTGACTTTTTTGTTGTTTTTTAAAGTGGAAAAATCTCCCTTTTCATTTCCGCCATGACGGATGCCACTGTTAGGCTTGATTGGATATGACTCGGTGGTGGCTGAAGCGGAACAATGACAATTTGAAAATAGGTCATTCCCGACCAATAACATTTGAGATCTCAAGCAATTCAACAAATTAGGGGGCTTTTCCAGGTTATTTTTAGTTTTATCATCGATTTGATCGCTCTCATAAGCGTTTCTGTGGTCATTTCTATTTCTATTGTTGCCGTTGTTGAGATTATTATTATTATCATTATTATTATTATTATTATTATTATTATTATTATTATTATTATTACTATTATTGTTTTTGTTGTTGTTACTGTTGTTATTGTTTTTATTTTTGCTGTTATTGTTGCTAAGACACTGTTGATGTTCTTGTTTGTTCGAAAGAAAACAATATTTTCGGAGGTCTTGCCACTTTGAACTGTGTGTGTGTTTGTGTGTGTGTGTGTGTGTGTGTGTGTGTGTGTGTGTGTGTGTGTGTGTGTGTGTGTGTGTGTGTGTGTGTGTGTGTGTGTGTGTGTGTGTGAGTGTGTGTGTGCGCGCGCGCATGCATGTGTGCTTAGGTCTATGTTTGTTTCGATACAAACGTCATTTGGCCATCATAGCTAACAAGAATGATGAATACCAGCTCTATATCTCTATAATTAGATAAATCCATCCTCAAAAACCCATCAAATTCATCGTCATAACTCCAAAAATTAATCGCCATGACACAGCTAAATTAATCTTTATAGTTCAAGCAGTTAAACTCCCAGACTGCACCACTCGCTCCACCAATCAGGTACATGCATCCGGAATCTTTTGCGCATGTTCTGGCGCCTTGAAAGCAATCAGCCAATGGGACGCTGACACTGAGGCAGGAGGGTGCCGATAGGGTGGTTTTGATCACGTGACACGGATTTTGGAAGTGAGAAGAAGAGGATGAGTTGGCGAATGTTGTGGAATTAGAAAGTTGAAAAAAAAAGTTGTCGTTGTTGTTGTTGTTATTGTTGTTGTTGATTTTATTGTTGTTGAAAATGTTGCTGTTGTAAAATTTGTTGTTGTTTTTGTTGTCGGAGCAAGAACATACAAAAAACTGTTTGATGAGATGAGAAAGGGTGAGAAGCTTGTTAGGTAGCATATGCTGTA